>JASANC010000573.1:0-183347 GCA_030248135.1 Theristus sp. LFF4_11 | reverse complement strand
GTTTGTCCAGGACAAAGTGTATCGCAGAGGCATTGGGGAACGCAAAGTCTCCTTCTGTGGTAAAGGCAACGACTCACGGGACAGACAGTTTATCCTGCCACTAGAGTTTGATAAAAGGGTGAAAATCATCGGAAGACAACACCTTTTTGTCGCTGGTGCTGGTGTGTACACAGCTGTGCGTAAGTTAGCAACAATGATAAAGCTACATGCAGCAATGTTTTGCAAGCTATGATTTTTCTGTTTTTGCACAGAATTTGTAGAATTTCGCACATGGTGTGATTTTAGACTAAACTGAAGAGGACAATTAAAAATAAGTTTAAAGTTTTTACGCTTTTCAGTAAAACAAACGCGACGCAAAAATATAGCTTTTATGTACTTGTATCCGTGTGTACCACATCAGAGACTAGAAAAGAGTTGTCGAGCCAAGTCTCTCACTGCTTACACAAAGCCATATTCCTCCTTTTATATGCGTCTCCCGCATTTTTAGATAATCATTATATTTTGTGTTGCTGAGCTCTCTATCTGTTGCTAATTTGCATTCTTTCGTAAACTAAATTAGGTGCTGGCAAAAAAATTAGCAGCGCGATGCATGCATGTGTGTTGCGAGAACGAGGTGTCAGTGAAATTCGACTAGCCGCTCGGCGTCTTCGTGCTGCGCACGCTATGTGCGTTGCACCATCAAGCATTGACGTCATCGTAATGTGTTGTGTGAGTGTGTCTGTGCTTTTTGCTGTGCGCTTGCCGGTTCGTACATGTAAAACTGTAACTGAACTATCAATGGAAATGTACGCGGCGGAAATTGGGCCGTTTTTCATTCATAGACTGTGGTATTATGTATGTTTATCTCGGATGCATCTAATCATATCACATGGTAATCCGGTGTAACAGTGCACACAATGTGCATTGTGCATCGGGCATGTTCGAAAGTCGCCTGCTACGTACGAATCATGGTCGTTGTTGTTGTGGTCGTTATTATATTTGATCAGGTTCAGTAACCATGTGCACTTACTACACACTCCATACACGTTTTTACTGAACCTACGTCTGCCATAAGCCCGCGCCGAATTGATGGACGGTTGGACAATGAAGAGAGAGGCCCAAAATAGAATACGCTAAACGCACTGAGTGCGTGTACACGAGCGTACAATGTACCTCCAATGACGGAGAAGCCAAACTCCTCGGCGGCATTGGTGCGCTGCAGCTGAACGCACTTTGTCTGGCTGAGCACGTGTGCGGGCACGCCACGGCCCCCGCCACGGTCGGCGCTGTTTTTAGTTGAAATCGTGTTGGTCGCGGACGAAGACATGGCCCACTCGTCGAGTCGGTCGCGCTTAAAAAACTGCACAAATGTAGAATGAATGAAAAAAAATTGCAGTTTTTTCAATTCGTCAAAATGGAACGTGACACTGCGGTTTCACCGCTGTCTGCTCATTCGATGAATTGGCGTTGCCCAAAAATTCATCCAGTAACTGAGATATTTTGCTGCTCTGTCACAAAAAGGAGAAGGAAGGTAACACAATTTTCTATTAAGACACGTCACTTGGATTCGTGTACTTTTTTCGTGCGACTCTCTCTCGCGTCCAATCACACTGATGAGTTGCCAAGTTGCCAGCGAAACAAGCTCACAGACGCGCCTAGAGGTGCCGATTGAAAAAACTCGCGCGCGGCGTTATTTAATTTGCGTTCCGTGCTGTTATGCTTGCTGTTTCGATCTTGCGCTTCTACTTGAAACCGTCGTCAGAGAGGAAAAAAACACTAAACTTGTTTTCTCGCCTTTGTCGCAAACGATCGTCAGAAAAACGAGGCGCAGCCACGAAAAAAAACATGAATGCATTTCGATGTTATTTGCTGCAAAGTTTCCGGGTCTAACTTATTGTCAAACGGATGCAGCACACAATGCGCAATGGTGAAGTGTGTGCCGGTGTGCAGTTGATGCAGACAACGCACACACATTTTGTTTCATGGAACCTAACTTTTGAACCGATGCAGCAAACATTCGTCAGCTTTTCATTTTCTGGTTTTAAACATGGAAAGTTCAGTTTTTAGCACATAATAATGAAAAGTTAACAGTTTTAGCTGGACGGTTTTTAATCTGATTGTGATTTCTTACATGCAAGGTTTAGTTCAACTATAACATTTAAGAACACATATAGTCGGCTGTAACTTCTGTAATCGTGTTCAATCATAAGCACCGAGTTTTAGAGATTTGTCAGTGCCGCATAACAACAAAACATTAATTATTCAGCCCATAGTCTCTCTGCTCGCCTCGAACCGTCGCAAATAATTTGCAGTACCACGCAAACTGTAGCACAGCATCAGGCAGCAAAAAAGGTTCTACTTTTTATTGATGCATGAAATGATACACGAACGCCGCTATTTCAGGTTGGTATACCAGTTTAGACGCACAGCGCCGTTTGTCTTGTTAACAACGTAGCTACATGTACATAAGGCTGATTATTATCTGATTTTTATCTAAAACTTTACTTTTCATCAGACTTTCAGATTTACATGGAAGCAATAACACCTAACTCTCTTCTAACGGATACTCGGATGAATAGTACAGGGATAAATTACTGAAATTTATGACATGAATTTGAATGAACATCATGGGCAATACGAATATGGCGCCGCGACAACAACAAAACGAGCAACGTACTGCGTCGGCGAAGATGAGAAATGGCAAAGCTGAAAGTGAATTAAACGGCAACTGTGCCCCTGAAATCAATCATTCCGTGCAACCGAGGCCAGGCGTTCTGCCACGAATCGAGACAAACTTTGAGGCGCAACAGTCGAAGCAGGTCGACATTGTCATTGATGCGGCTGACTCGTCGCCGCACGCGCACAGCGACTCCACCGGCTGTTCGCGAAACAACAGCGGGTATGAACAAGAATAACTAGTTTTGTTCTCCGACAAACGACTTTTGTAGCTGTAGCTGTCTGGAAGTGATGAGCGCCAAGTGTAGCCAGGTGCATTTCAGCCGGTTGCAGCCGAATTGGTCGCCGCTGACGACGCGATCGGCGCCGACGGACGCGGCCGCACAAGCGTCGTGCAGCCAGAACAGTCTGTCCGTGGCGTGCAGCAGCGCCAGGAGCAACGAGACGCACGCAGAGCTGCTGCTCGAAGACGACGCCAAGCCGGCCGATCGGCGCTACTCGTCGCCGACGCAGTCGAGGCACACGCCGCAACGCAGGTAGAGCGTGCACTGACAACTGAAAACAGTCTTCACCGCAACCTTGCTACTTGCGCTTTTATTTCGCACGCAGAACAAGTTTTTGCATTATGCACTGCACTGCAAACTGCACTACAAACTGCACCGCATTTTGCAGTGCAGATCAGTTTGCAGTACAGTGCAATATGCAAAAACTTGTTCTGCGTGGGGCGAAAAAGTTCCATTCAAATTTACTATGCAGTCGACCGGGTCTGCGGTTAGGTGCTGCTGCTAACTCAGTGCTCCCAATGCGCCACTGCAACACACCACCATCTATAATCTAGCTCATCGTACAGGCCGTCAATCACGCGTCAGACGTCCGTTGGTCCATCCGGCACTCGTCGTGGCGGCTCCGCGCGTCTCCTGCGCAAACCGTCGAAGCTGCTCGCATTGCCGAGTTTATCGGCCGGCTCCGGAGCGCTGGACGCCGAGTCGCAGCTGTTGATCGCGCAGAGCTGGCAGACGGTGCTCGAGAGCCATTTCAACAACAACATGGCCGACTTAGGGTTCGCCGTGTTCCATTTGGTGTTCACGACGGCGCCCGAGCTACGCGCGCATTTCCGGGTGCCCAAGGAGGTCGCCGACAACCGACTGACGGAGCACGCGCCGTTCGAGCGGGTGGCACGCGTGTTCGTGATGGTGTTCGACCTGTGCGTCAGGAACGTCGACTCGCTGGACGCGGACATCTCGAACATGCTGCGCATGTACGGCAAGAGGCACGCGGACAAGATCGGCCTGCAGACATTCCGACCGGACTATCTGCGGCTGTTCAACGAGTGCTTCGAACGGGTGATCCACGAGGCGTTGACGCGCGACGAGGACTACGCCGAGAACACGGAGCTCATATTGAACACGGTGGCCGCTTGGCGCCAACTGTTCGGCTATGTGGCTGCGAAGATGAACGAGGGCGCGCACACGAAACACTTGCATCGGGACATGGCCTCGAGGCGACGCCGCAGCGTCTTCACATGAGTGTTGTTTTTTGGATGCTGCGACTCTGTGCGTTTGCAGACGTTGAAAGGAAACTAGTTTCAAGCTTTATGTGGCAATTCAAAGCAGCCTAAGTGACCCAGGCCTATTTACGAGACTCGGACCACTTAATCAATTTTGAATTCGCGCGTCATGCATGAAACTGTGTATCTATCTATGAGCGCATTGAGTCTCGGGACCAAAACACACGATAATATAGACAATTGGTTCATTGACGCTACTGCGGCATATAGTTCTTTCAACATGTGCAATATAGTGATTACGGGCTTAAAGACAGTAAACAGTTTTAAGAAATGCTAGAGAGAAGATAACAAACAGGTTGTCGTTTTGCTGGTTTATAAAAAAACCAACGTAAAAACGTGGAACTGGGATGTTTTGTAAATGAGCAAAAATTCAATTTGGTAAAAATAAACAAACAGATGGAAAAAAATGAAATCACTTACCAAAACGTCGAACATGCTTGTGAGGTACAAGAGCATGGCGAAGAGACGGTTGAAATAATCAGTGGATAAAATTGTTTGCAACAATACTAGATCTGTTTGTTTGTTCAAATATTTATATTTCGTCGACAGGATAAGTGGACCATTCACGCATGCCCTAAATACAACCGGAATTAGATCATCAACGCAACCACAACAACATCAAACCACTGAAGAATGGAAACAGTTCTCTTGAAATCAGTCGCTCGCACAGCAACATCCGCAACACTCGACAGCTATATTTGAATAATAATGTTATTTCAATTTGAACCAATCCAAGTTGAATGTACGTGAAAACATGGCCTTCTACTCATGCGTCGTCAACCAGAGAACACACACGTCTATTTATTATTCAAGTACCAGTTCATGCAACAACTTTGGAGTTTTTTCTTCAAGTAAATTCAACTCAATACTGTGCATGGTGTTGGTTTTTCTGCACGGATAAGACGGGGAACGAGACGGAAGCGAGTGCAGGCGATTAGTGGCCCACTCAAGTGGCTATGCGCGTGCAGCCGCCGTGCACGTGAAATTCCCGCGTGGGCTCTTTTAGAAAAAGTATGCAGTCCAGCTGACACCTGCTTTGACAGAGTGCACTTTTTGCGCGTGAATTGTTGAGAAAAAATGTGATATGGAAACGATCATTTATTTCTGGTTACAGCTTGTCCTTCAAAGCGAGTCTCGTGCAGATCTGAAAAAAGACTTGAAAAACGAATGCTTCGATGGATTGCTTTTTATGTCTGCTGGCTGACAACCGACAAATAATGACCACCGAGCCCAACACTGCTTGTTAACATGCATTCAGACAATTGCGATTTCAAAGACACAGAAAGCGTCCTGCGAGCTCCCGAAAAAAGTCCAGAGCCGGCTTCCCTACTTTTATTTCTGATCGGCCGAGGAGCAAGCAGTCGTTTGAATTACTTTCCATAGCATGCAGATTTAGCAGATTTTGGTTCATTACAGGCCGAAACCGCAAGTCTCGGGAACAGTTGAACACAACTTCCAGCTGTTTTGTTTGCTATTGTTCCGCTGTTTTTTCGACCGACATTTTTCTGTTTTCATTGCCATTTTCCATCGTTTTTGTTCAGCGTCTAGCATTTTGCTGCAGCTGTTCGTCTGCTCGACCGCACAAGCCACAAGCTTCACGTGCCACACCGCCCATGCGTCGTCTGTTCGTAAGCAGCAATAAATATTCCAATAATATGGAAACTCAACTCCATATGGAATTCATGCACATGCTGTTCGATAGCAGTGCTCAATATGCATTTCATTCCCAGCACGAATAAAATATAAAAAACTTATCAACCTCAGTGAGGCTTCTGGCATGGTACTGTAACAACATCAAAAAAACGATCAGATTTTTAGGTTAAAAAGTTATGGTAGGGCTGTCGCTAAAGAACTTCAAACAAATTTGGCCGATTGTTGACTTTTCATCTCAATAGTTCCCTGTGTAAATATTACATAAAATTGAGCACAGCACTCGAAATCGCGGTTTTTGAAGAGATTCTCCAACTCTCGTTGAGGTTTTTTGTTTATTATTTTGCCAGTATTCAATTTATTTTGATTATACTGGCTTTGCATTTCGCCATTCTGTAGTCTAGCACTGAAAGTTTTTTGCGTTCCCTTCTAATTAAAAAACACTCAAATCAACGTTATTTCTGTTTCAGACCTGTTTTCTTCAGTTTTGAAGTTGACGAACCATATTATTTCTTGGACGTAAATCATCCGTGTGCACACAACAATGCCGGACACAAGTTAGCTTCTGTAGTTGTGCTCTTTCTGTTTCTACAGTTGAACTCTAATTTTATAGGCAGTCAGCTGATTGGTTGGTAATGACGTGATGCATGCTCTCTGTGCAGGTGTCATGCCATATTTTGACCCCCGCCATATTTTGACCGGGGGGTCAAAATATGGCAAAACATGTTGCCATATTTTGACAACCCGGTCATTCTCTGGCAACTTGTCGCTGCCATGGAATGACCTACCTTGCCATATTTTGACCTACCCGTCGAAACTCAGTGTATGGAGATAGCTGAGAAGGGAAACGTTTTATACGAGCGCTGTGCTAGTCGCTCTCGAGGACGAGGTTGCTTTGCATTTTGAACGACCATGCCATAGCTCGGTTTTCGCTATTATATTTTTAATTGGTAACTTGCAAATTGACCCGTGTGTATTTGAATTAATAAAAACCCAAACCTTTTTGGTTTGGCAAAACAATTGTAATGGCCTACTTTAGCCTCGTGCCTCCTTGCCGAGCATGCAAAAATCGGCACGCAATGAACCATACGAAGGGGCAACTTATCGATTGGTGCTGACTACCGAACGATAAGGCTCGTGTTTCACACCTAGTCAACTATTATAAAAACGATCTGGCAAGTTGCTGATTCATGCGATTCACAGCTCCCATAGCTCTTTGGGGGCAGCGAAGCCTGTAAGACCGCCGGCTAATCCGGGGGGCGTGGCCGAGTCCGGCTTTGGGGTTGCCGGAGCAGGTGCGACCTGTGCGTCCCCCGTGATTCGCTGGTGTGTGGTTGGCGCGGTCGAGGTATTGCCCATAACTATTACCCACCCATGGATCTAGGTAATAGAGGCTTGCGTCTGCGTCTCCACCGCCCTCTTTTTATTTTTTTGAACAAAAAACTTGGACATTGGTTTTTAAGGCAAATGTTATGAGCGCTGTCAGTTTGCATGCTCTGTATTCTACATAAGTGACAGGTTTTAAACAAACATACTATACAAGCACCGATTGTTGTTAATTGCCGCCGCTGCAAAAAAATGATGTATTTCGCACCAATTTAGCGTGTCAACACGGTAGCGGCTGTACGTGAGCGTATTTTGTGTCTTTTTGACCAATTACCAAAATTTAACTGTGTTCAAAAATTCCTGTTTGCTGCAGCTAAGTCAGCAACCCCTAAGGTCAAAATATGGCAAGGTAGGACATTCCATGGCAGCGACAAGTTGCCATAGAATGACTGGGGGTCAAAATATGGCATAACACAGGCATTGCTGTGGAGGCTTAATTTGGTTCGCACAGAAAGCATGCATACGACCGAGCGAATGAACGATGTTTTTAGCCAGGGCTAACCCAGAAAAGCGTTCAGAACGCCATTGAGTGGGGCGCCCATAGCGTGTTCTCTCTGTCATTAAGTGCTTATACACTTATCGGCGGGGCTCGATCCTCCGAACGCACAGACAATAGCCTAACGCACTACCACCAGGCCACGAGGGTGACAAATGTGATCATCAGTATCAAATCAGCTGACTGCCTACAAATTTCGAGTTTGACTGTAAGTGTAGTGAGACGCCGATGTGCCATGATCGTGCAGCGAGACGCATTTCAGAGTGCGACTGTGCGTGCTGCAGCAACGGCCAGCACTGCACGTGTGAGCACTGCAAAGGTGGCTGCTGCACGGACGCCTGCAACGGCGGATGCGTCTGCGACCCGCAAACGTGCTGCTGTAAAAAGTGCCAGCATTGTGCCAAGAAATGAAACCTTTTTGGTGAAATTGTCTTGAGCTTTGCGAGAACACCTTTTATGTGTTCTTTATTTCATTCGTTTGGGTGTTTCGGTATTGGTACAATGTAGTTGGCGTTTAAGAGGTTTCCGATTAAAACTTGTGAAACTGATTTGCATGTTCTTTTCAATAAAATAGACTGAATTGCACTGCTTCTATGGATAATGTCGCCATTTGACTTGATGTATACGTATGAATTTTGATTGAATACAAATAAAATTCTGCACAAAAGACGCAAAACTCACAAGCACATTTGAAGCAGTAGCAGCGGCGGCCCGGCCGGGCAAAAACTAACAAGATTGGATGTTTTTTAGCCTGTAATCGCAGTATTGTGACGCCTACAAGCCCATCGACGGATAGAATAAAAACGCAATATGCTTTACCCCGATTGCACAGCTGGTGATGCCGCTAAGACCTACCACTACCTATTCGTTTTGGGATTCCAAAAGTTAACTGCAATGCACAATATCCCTTGGAATCGTTGCAAGTCCAACAGACCGTTCTATTTCTGGGACCGACACAGTGCCTGCCTGTACAGTGTGTACGCATGGATCCTGATGCGGCACGCACTTGTGTCTTTCGGTCACGGTCAGACTGGCTGGCAGCACAGTTTTGCTGAGAGATGCTGCTCCATGGAAGCGTGTAGGTGAGCGGCAAATGAAATCGTGGGGGCATTCATTATTACCACCGTCACAGGTTTGTACAAGCACCACTACGCATCATCAACGTCAGACCACGCTGCAAAACACACATTTTCAGACTGTCTGTTATCGCTCCAACAGTGCTGTAGTGGAGAAAGATTATGGCTTACGACACGATTTCGGCTGACAGTCAAAGCCTACAGGCAAGTTCTTTATCCGTGTGATGTTTTGCGCTTTTTTGTTTGTCCCTTGGCAAATGGTGTTTGACAATTAGGATGTGCTGCCGCTTTACAAATACAATTTTTGGAATCACACAGTTTGGTTCGATCAAGAGTTGCTGAATTAGCGATTTGCTGGAAACAACAGAAAGAGTAAGAGCGCATTGAACGTTCACGTTGCAGATCATTGCGTACAGCGTTGCATTCGTGGCCATACTCTACGGCATCTACACAGTGGCCACGCTGTTCCACTATTGTCGTAATCGCCAGCACAACTGAGCAACTCAATTTTCAAGCACCAATTACAGCGAACCCAACATTTTTCTAGTTTTCCCCAAGTTTTTTTCTCTCAACTTAAAAACAACCATGGCGACACCGTTGGAGATTATCGCTGGCGGCATGGTGGCCATTGCAATCTTTGTTCCGGTGCACGTGGCGACGAAACTTTGGGCGATGTTTAAGAAGACACGTGAGCCGGACAGTGAACGAAGCCCGCTGGTCAAATCGAAACCACCTCCTTTGTCACTGGTATGTATTGTGACTTCATGTGTGACTTCATTCGACACATTTATTGTTAAAGCGCAAGTGTACGTACATATTATCGTTTCAAAGAACTTGTGGGCAAAGAAAAGCCGCACTTTTGAAGCCAAAAAAGTCCAAATCCTCAATGGGAAGGCGCTTTGGAATTGCCGAATAATTTATAAAACGTTTTCATATCCCTGCGCGCAAACGATTTGAGTCTCGAAACCAAAAGAAGAACCAAATGCAATACCCCCTAGCTTTTTGCTGCGGCTTACTAGGCATCATGCGCTGCCATCAGGTGATTATCGGTGAACTGACCAATAGACAGACGATTCTGGTTTTGCAGGCCGGCAGTGTGGAAGGCGAAGACACGGTCAGTGAGTTGAGTCGACCGACCACTCCCGGCTCGACGTACTCCAGCCGGCGGCATCGCCTGAGCAGGCAGACCTCAACGACCACATTCCAGCGAACGGCACGCGGAAAAGTGAAAATCACGAACATCGACGCGCAAGGGATGTTTGTGACGGTCGAAAATCAAGGCACCATTGCGGTATAATATACTGTGGCTTTGAAAATAGTAACTGGTTCTGGTTATTTGATGCTAAATACATGTGTGGGATAAAAAACTTCAAAACATTCACAGGACGAAGACATCAGTGGCTGGACGTTGCGTCGCATGATTCCCGAGACGAATGTGCTGCACAGTTTTACGTTCCCTGTGAAATTCGTCCTGAAGCCTGGCATGGCTGTTAAGGTACTGTAATACAGCAAATCTTTTATTTTGGCCACGAGACTCAATGCGTGCATAGATAGGTAAACGGTTTTATGCATGACGCGGAAATTTAAAATTGCGCAAAGTGATCCGAGTCCCCTAAATAGGGCCGAGTCACTTTGGCGATTTTGATCTGCCACATAAAGATTGAAACTGGTTTCCTTTTTATGGCTGCAAACGCATTCAATCGCAGAACCTAATAATTGCTTGCATACAAAATACTTGTATATTTTGCGTGTTTCAAATCTCGAGTCGGTACAAAGACACTTTGCTGTTCAGGTGTGGGCACGAGGCCACGGTGTCTCGAATCCGCCAACGGATCTGGTATTTGAGGACACGGACTCCTGGGGCAAAGGTTCGACGGCGGAGACGCTGTTGTTGGATGTGGCCGGTGAGGTGATGGCAACGTGCAACCAGAAAGTCGACACCAAAAAGGAAGCACTCAACTGAAAACCGCCGACAACTAAATCTTCTCTGTTTGTTCAAAAACGTATCACTTTGCAACTTGGATATACTGGTTGTTTATCGAGTGTTTCTGCGCGAATACAACATACATAGGTTACATGGTCGTTCTTCAAATGACAGTCGGTTCGAATCCCGCCGGTGCAAACAGCGGCATTGTTGACTCCCATGTTTCGCTTTTTGATCAACAAAGTTTCTTTTGAATCAATGTTTTCAGAAATTACTGTAAAAAAGCGTCAGACAGCGTTCTTGGTCAAGTAATAGTTCCTCTCGTACAATATAACCGAAGTAACCACTGAACTACGCTGACGCCAAGCGCGCTGCTGTTGAGAGTGCGGTGTTGTTTGAAAGCACAGACGTGTGCGGTGGAAGCGAGCCTGGATTGCGGCTGTGTGTGTGCTGTGCTGACACTTTTCAAACACAGCATACACTGGCGTTTGGTTTGCCACATATTTTCGACTTTTCTGCTTGGCTGTGTTGCAATTAATTCTGATTTCGGGGTTACACGTTCGCCAAATAACATTTTATTCACCAAACACCTGTTGTTTTTTGAATCATCACAGTGTTGCGTATCACATTTCATGGTGTTTTCATTGAGCGAATAAAATTTTAAATTGGATCTGGTGCTGCTTCAGCAAACAGACGTGACAAATCGTCTGTCATCGATGTAAAATTGACATCTTGAAGTGACTCGTCAAGCATCTTCATAACGTGCAAACAGAGCTCTTCTTGGTAGGGCAGTGCTGCCACCTGAAGAGTTGAGTTCGGCATAGTTACGGAATCATGTTGAAAAAAGAAAAAAACAGAGGTGCCACAAAATCGGTTCAGCAATACAGCCACCTGAACGCCGACGGGCATGCCAACGGTGTCGTCGGCTGTGTTTGCGGCATAAACCAAGCGGTCCCACTGGTCGCTCTTGGGATACTTCCTTCTACACTCTTGCACGTCCGCAGCGGACACCCGACAAACGGGCACCACACCAGCAGGCACGTCGAGCAGGTTGAACACGGCAGTGTATGTGAACGCACCTTTCAACTGAAAACAATCAGCTCGTTGTGAAAGAACGTGCTTTTCAGATAAAAAAATGAACACAACACGTAAAAATGAGCAATAAAACCAAGTTGGCCGACTTTTTCGACGAAAAATCGCGGCAACGCGACGGACGCATGTGGTGGACAGATCAGCACGTCGACACCGGCGTTGCGCCACGCAGTCAGAACGAACTCGCGATACTGGAACAATCGAGAAAAAACGCATTCATGTCAGGTGTCCCCAAAACACACATATTATCTTGCGACCAACCGCGTAAAGATCGCCGTAGATGCGCTGGAGTTCGTCCATGTCCTTGGGCAACACCGCATAATAATGCTGCTCGCGTTCACAGTCGAACAGCCGCAGGTACAAATTGCGAAGCTGAGCAAAATGCAACTAATTAGTCACAGAGACAGAAAAAATTATTTCACGCTCAAAAATTGCAAAATCCTTTTCAAAATTTTGAATTTTTTTTATTTCATCCTTTTATTTTATTCCAATTTTTTGCGTGCCACTTTTTGCATTCTTCGCGTGTCGAAGCGATGATTCAAACACCACCAACACCATGTCGAGGCAAGATGGGGTTGCGTTCACGAACCCAACGATGCTGTGCGACCAGCCAGAAGTGCATCCTGTGGTCGGCGCACGAAATGTCATTCTGCACAACCTCGCCCACTGACCGGCCGTCGCCTGCCATTGCTGATGCCGGAAACCATTCCATCACTTTCTCCAATCCCGGGATCGTCCAAGGCACCTGAAGTAGGCTTCAGTAGTGCGTCATGAAAAGGAAATTTTTTCAGACAAGCAATTGACCGATTGAAGTAAAAATAACTTTTTTTCCCAGGCAGGATTTAAAAAAAAAATCATTCGGCCAATCTGCTGCGTCGTTTGATGTCGTTTCAAGACTGACCAGTTTATGGCCGGCAGCGCGCAGGCATTCAACGGCCTCCTTGACGGCTTGTGCCACTGCAGGCACGGTCGGAAACGCGTCACTGCTGTCGAACCAACCGATTGTCAACCGCTCTGGCGGCTGTATAATAAGCAAAGCTGGTTGATCGAGCGCTGATGTCAAAGGAAGAAACCTGCGTCAACAAAAAAAAGGAAACAAATGAAAACGGACTGAATCCATCGGGTCCCACAGAAGCGGCGCCACTCGCGGGTCGCTGTGGTGTCCGGAACAGAGAACGCGCATGACGTGCCGCAAACAGTCGACCGAGGTTGACATCGGGCCGCACGTCGCCTGTGCGCCCGCTCGACCGGGCGGAACACGGAAGATGCCAAGCTGCATAGATAACAGACGTAAGAATAGCAGCTGAACAATGCTGTACAAACAATAACGAACGAACGGTGATTTCAGGCAATGTTTTCAGCCAGGGCAGACAGAACGCCATCGATTAGGGCGCCCATCGAGTTTTTCTGTCATTAAGTGCCTGTGCACCCGTTGGCGGGGCTCGATCCACGAACGCACCGACAAAAGTCCTAACGCGCTAACCACCCAGGCACAACGGTGACAACTTAGTGGTTCATCCAACCTGACTGATACGAGCTGCCGTTGGCCGCAGACCGGCGATGCCGCAGAAGTGCGCTGGGAGACGGATGCTGCCGCCGAGGTCCGTGCCGATGCCGAACACGGCGCCTGTGCAAAAGTGTATGGCCTATTTTTTTAAACGTGTCCCACTGAAATGACGTCATGTGCCACAAAACATGCGCTTGTCGTTCACAGCAAACCAGACTATCCGTTTAGCCGATTTCTTCCCGTAAACAAATGGTGAATGTCGAATCAGTCACACCAAATTGAAATTTTAGTGCCTGTACTTTGACAAACGGGCGTTTTTAAATAAAATGACTTCACGTTAGTCCGGACACGTTTGAATAAATCCACAATACATACATCATTGGTGCAAATCAGCAGATAAAAAGTGCTCAGTTGCATTTGTTCAACCGACCGTGGCACGCGTGCAACGCCGCTTCGCCGCACGACGAGCCGCCAGCGGCGCGCTGTTGATTGTGCGGGTTCGTGGTGACGCCGAAGATCGCGTTGTCGCAACCGAACGTCAGTTGCTGTGAAACGTTCGTGCGCACCTGGAATGAGTTACTAATTATGGTTTTTCATTTTTAAGAAATTTGAATTTTTTTGGCAAGATACAGATTTTTTTGGAAACATCGAGTGGCATTCGAACCCACGTCCCTGGTTTTCCGACACAGTGCCTTAGACCGCTTGACCACCGAGGCCCTGGATTCAAAACTTTTTCGCTGATGCCTGCATCCCTTTCCAGAAATAGAAAAAGGGAAATCCCGCGCCAAAAGCAACACATAAAAAAGAAATTTGAAAAAAAACAGAAATCACGAGACGCCATATGCCTCACGAAAGGTATTGCGCCAGCATCGCGCAGCTGCTGTATCACGGTCGCATCGAGCGCACGCGCGAAATACGCGAACGAGACCATGCCGAGGGTGACGTCGTATCCTGAAAATACACAGGCCGTCAAAAACGTTTTCGACTTGTTTTCTGAATATTGAATTGACACAGTCTCGCAAGCGGGCGTACCTGCCATTGAAATCGACTCTTTTACGCTGAAGGGTAGTCCGAACAACGGCGGCAGCACGGTCGCATCGGCGTACCGCTCGTCCAGATGAATCGCGCTCACCTCGGCGTCAAGAATGAACTCTGTGATGCAGTTGCACTTGGCTTGAGCCTGCACAAATGGATACACTAGAAACGGTAATGATAATAAACTACTGCTGAAAACGTCGAGAAATTCACGCGGAAAAAAATTGCATCCTGCACTTCAAACTGCACTGCGTCTTGAAAAATACAGTCAATCAGTTTAAAATGCAGTACAAAATGCATTTTTTTTCTGCGTGTTGAAAAAACGAAGTCCTGAGCACCCTGATGGCGGCGTCCTGATACGCGTGCAGCACTTGCCGCGCGCCGTACGTCCGTTGACGCAGCGCCACGACCAGCTGCTTGTACGAGAGCGCGCGGATTTGGTCGCGGATGTTCGACTGAAAACTCATGGTTGTGGTTTTTTACATCGAGAAATACATACTCGTCAATTACCGAGTCAATCAAACAAAACTTTCAACATTCTACCGGAGTTTCCTGCAGCTGGCTATGGATCAGTTCAATGTTCGCCGCTCGATCGTGTCTCTTTTGAGCAGCAATTTTCAACAGCAGAAGCTTCCTTCGGTAGGCCACGTACCAGCGGGCGAGTTGAGAGCCAAAGAACACACCCAGCACGCCAAGTGCTGTCCATTTCAGTTTTCCTCGGTGAATCTTAGCAGTAACCATCGAGTTTAAAAACGTTTCCATGACCACATGAAGTCGTTTTTAATGAAGGATCTGTTATATTTTTTGCGACTTATTGCGGGCAACCCTGCAGATTTTGTTTCCGAACTGAAACACACTGTGTCTCTCTGTTTGATAATCATAGTTTCCAGCAATAACATTTGCACAATTGCTTGAAAAAAATGGCCCTGACAATTTCGCCACACAGATTAGTTGCGCTGTCCGTTTTTGCAGCTGATAAAACACCGCATGTCTGCACAGTTTCATTCCGGAACAGTTTTTTACTTTTTATGTGGGTGTCAAAAATTAAAAAAAAAAATTAGTTACCTTCTTCGGAAAATGTTTGCGAAAATTTACCAACAACAAGCCTCAAAAGTTTGAAATTTCATCTGGTAATCATGTGTTCAACTATTTTTTTCAACCTAAATGCTGGTTGGTGGAATATTCTCAGTTTCGTCACGTGTTTGTGGTTTCCGAGTCGCGAAAAGAGACAATAAAAAAATGACGCATAAGCGTGTTTTGTGACATTCTGCCACTCCTGCTGCTTCCCCAGACTTGAATTATAGCGATCGTTTACGTTTGCTGCAGTCTGTTTGGCAACGAGTTTTGTCTGGCACAAGTACAGGGTGGTGCGAGTGGAGCGGGCTTTGTTTTAAGTCAAATTGTGAAACTGGAAAATCGTTCCCCGTTGATATAACTGACTGACCCTGTAATTCCGGAAAATCATCGGAAACAAAACGGTAGTATGTGAGAAGCAAAAGAAAAACATTATTATGGAAGCCAGAATATGAATAAACGAGTGGCAAGCGGAGACACAGAAGTTTATGGGCAAGAGTTTTTATTCTGTTTGTAAAAGCAACTCAATATTTGGGAGTTCGCTTGTGAACAACTGTTGTAAACCACCATGTACTTGTATAACATCGTTTATCTTCGATTTCACACGGGGAACCGCAGCATTGCAAACGCAGCCTTTGTTCAGAAGGAAGACGCACGGAGCGCTGTTGTGTTGATTGAACCGACAGTTGAAATTTTTGGTTCCGTTTTAACTGATGATACCGACAGCTGACACACAACCAACGCGAGTGGAAATTGCTTATTGTGAGAACGCTTACGAAAGTCGCACACACGCGCTGTGTACTTTGTTTGGCGTTTTTGCGATTAACGCTTTTGCTAGTTTAGCCTCATTTCTCTGGGCTTATTGAATGCTTCCAATGTGCCATTTTCTGATTGCGAAACGTAACGTTGTTATGGAGTTTTAGTCTCGGGTCTACAAAAATACGTTTTTTTCGTTTGCCGAGTGGTCAGTGCGTCATATAGTGGTTTTTAGTAATCTTCTTGGTTTTTGCGCAACCACAACTGTTTGCATTGTTTTTTTCGAGGCTGTACTAAGACAAACAAAATAACTGAACCAAATGACAAACGCTATGTTTCCATCGGAGGCTACTGACTTCGCAACGCCTACTGACTCGTTTCAAAACCAAGACTCACATTGTTATACATTTTAGATATTTTTCAAATCAAGATCGTGTATTGTTGAGTTGATGAACATGCGACTTCCAGTTAAAACACTAAATTTGCAACCGTGAAATTTCGAAGAGAAGCCACAAGATGGAGCCTCGGTTGACGCGGTTGTCATATTCATTCGTTTTTGCACTGCTACTAATCCACAAAATTGACGGTGTCACGAAGCAACGCCGCGTGCCGTCGCTTTGTGATGCAAACACGCCAAAATGGCGGCTGGACGGACGAGACGTGCTCGCCAGTTTGCGGGGTCGTGTCGTCTTGTTGGCGTTGCTCGAGTTGCACTGTCCGTATTGCCGGGTGCAGATGGCCGCGTAAGCAAATAATGCCCATTGTTGTCATTAATTTATCAGCAGCGACTACAGTCAAACTCATTATAGGGAATCAGCTGATTGGTTGCAGCTGTGAGGGCGGAATTTGGTTTGCACATAAAGCATTCGTCACGTGATCACGAACAACTACGCTGATTTCCTATAATTTAGAGTTCAACTATGCATTCGCGGCACAAATACCGTTGTCATGCCACACACGTCAACAGCGAAATATCCAAACGACAGCCTAACTCTACAACATATCCAACTAGCTGATTGGTTGGTGGGCACGTGATGCATGGATTCTATGCAAAGCAAACTCCGCCTCCACAGCAACTCATACACAGAATGCATGCATCAACCAATCAGCCAGTTGGATATGTTGTGAAGTTCGACTGTATTGTTGTTGCTCAGTTTGAAAGGCCTCGCCGACCAACTGGACGCCGAGCACCTGCCTGACGCGAGCATTCTCGTGGTCGCACCCGCAAACCAATCGGACGAGTGGTTGGCCTTCTGGAAACGCGGCGAAAACACGCACTCACACATCGCGCTGTACAAGGACGCCGCGGACGACTCGGTCTGGGCGGCAATGGACGCCAGATCACATGACATACTGCTCTATGATCGGTTGGTCGTTGGTTTCCTTATCCGGGCGCAAAATCAATCATTTTGACTTTGTTCGTCATGTGCGCCCGAGAAAAACTCACAGGGTGTTAGAGGTTGTCAGCCACTAATTTCCAAATGCAGAAAATTCGCAGACGTTAGATGATAGCGGATAATCTTTCTTATTGGTCCCCTCAGGTACCTAAAAGCAAGTTTCAAAACCACTCAGGGATTCTTGAATATGTACATGTTGTTTTGTACTGATCATAACGATGCATTTGAAATCAGCACGTTTCAACCGTTCAATTCGGTGGCGTTTGTATTTATGGCTTAAATGTGCGCGTTATTGTCTTTACTTTCAGTTGCGGCCGTCTCGCCTACCACATTCAGTCACCACAGTCGAACATCACCAAGTACCACTATGTGACGGCATCGCTGTTCAACACTTATCACCATCAACCGTGTGGCCCGTGTCATTTCGACATCGAAGACAAGAAGAAATCGTACGCTGAAACGCACGACGAAATCATGCCAGTAAGCACAACGTCGGCAACAACGACAACGTCGCATGCGGACGCACTTGTCCGTGACGTCACTAACCTCGTCCCGCGTACCGCTGCCTCACTGCACGGCTATTCGTTGCATGACGAAAATGCGATACGAAGCGATTGGGAACGCGAAAGATTGTTTCCATCGGTAAAGCAACGTCCGTCTGGAAACGCGCCAGCCACTGCAGCAGTTGCTCCGCTTTTGCACGTGCCGTCGTCCTCGTTCTCCATGCGTCCGTCCTTGTCCGCGTCGCTTTCGTCCACTAGCACTTACCCCACACGCACAACATTCGCTGCTGCAACGCAGCATTCTAACAAGCCACCCGCTAACCCCATCAGTGTCGTCGACAGTAAGTTCAGCAGCAATCGAGTGCTTTGTTGTAGTCAACCGTGCTCATTCGTGTCTTTCAGCGGGTGGTCGCATATCTAGGCATTGAGCCGGAGCGCGAACGCTACGAGGCCACCTCAACGATCAGCTCAACCTGGCAGCGGCCGACGACGTTGAGGCCGACACCGTGGATTCCGTGGTGGGATCGAACCACGCCGGCGCCGTACACAGCCGCCGCCAGCACCACCGCTTACGCCGCGAGGTACACCACCGCGATCACCAGTCGACCGACGTACACGTATCCGCAAATATCCACTACCAGGTCTGCGATTCTAATCGTGCTCTTTCATGCATCTGATGCCCGTATTTGAATCTGCAAAATTGATTGATGATTCGTAGGAGTTACGTGGTTTTGGTTATTGACTGTTGGCTTGGCTGACTGCAAGCAGTCGTGTGAGCTAGATTACCGCAAAGAGCCTAGTTTGTCAAATTTCAAACTTTCATTACTCTGCAGGCACCATTACCAACAACGGACACGTTATGACGCCACAAGCGCTGCCAGTCCAACAACAACACGTTCACCATATTGGTACACGAGCACCAGCGCAACAACGACGACCCCTCGGTATCCCTATCGTTATGACACAACCACCACTCCATACCCGTATCACCTGCACTACACAACCACCACAACGCAATACCCGTACCGTCGGGATCAAAGCACGACCACGAGGTACTACAATCCGTACTACACGACGACGACGCCAAGTTACCACTGGCATGCCACTACGCAGTGGTCACAGACAAATCGGCAACGCCATCCGGACGAAAGTAAATCGGAAGGTTAGTGCTGGTGACAAAGAATCGCTACGATCCCGATCAATATTAGCTTACTGTTTCTTAATCCCGATTTCAGAAAGCTTCAAAGAAACAAAGTTACCGGACGATAACAAGTGGGCACCGACCGAGTCCGTCTATCGACAGATTCCACCGACGCCCGATCCGATCGGTGGCACCACTAAGGTTCGCATTGTGCCCGCGTTTTATTGTTGCAATTCGGTTGGTCACCCTGTATACGACTTGCCGTTTGAGCAAAAAGAATCAGCCAAAGTATCAAAGTATCTCGCATAACACGATCTGGTGTTGAAGACACACAACAAGGCCGGTCTTCATAATTGACTTTATCTAGCCGTATCGCAAGCCGGGTCCACCGACACCGCGGCCGCTGTTCCTGCACGGCGAAGACTGCGGTCTCTACACGGACTCGCGTTGCCTCAAGGAGCAGTCCCGCAAGGGCGCTGGCCAAGTGTCGCCGTGCTGCTATAAAGGCCTCTATTTGACGGACGCCTGCGTTCCGGATCGCTGCTCAGAGCACACCTACCATCTGTGCTGCTTTCAGAAATTCATTCAGGTACTATCTTTCATTTGCGTCCCGAGACTCAATGCTCGCATTCCTAAACCGTTTCATGCATAACGCGGCAGTTCAAAATTTGCAAAATGATCCGAGTCCCCTAAATAGGGCAGAGTCGTTTTGGCTATTTTGAATTGCCACATAAAAAGATTGAAACTAGTTAGTCTGCACACGCATTAAGTCGCAGAACCTAAAAAACTGATATTACATGCAAAAAGATAAACGATTCCACATTTTGTTTCGTTGTTCTTTTGTCCATCCTTTGTTGAACATGCATTTCCAGCAGAAATCATGCAAACTTCAGTACTGGAGGACGTCGACAGAACATGTTTCTAAACCAAGGGAATGCAAAAGTCGATTTTGTTCAGTGAAACAGCTGAACTAACTTGTTCCGTAAAACATTCGGTGGACGTTCTTTCTCAATAAATAATTCACAAAACAAAATTTAAAAAAACTCCAACATGGCGCCAGGCGCGCTTCCTGTGCTGCCGCAACGAGTCGCTGACGGGCGCCGAGTCCGACGAGTTCAACCGCTGCTGCTTCCGCAACCTCGTCTACCTCGACTTCGACCACCAGTGTTGTCCGGCGCACGTCGCCGCGCAGTACTGGGCGAAACGGAGTGCGCTGTTCGAGCTGTGTCTGCCGAACGTGCAAGTCGATTACAGTCCGTTCACGATCGCTGCCAAGATGCCGCATCCCGATGGCAAGGACGTGGTGTTGGACATGGCGAAACTGACACACCTCTGGAATTACAAGTGCGCGTACGCGTCGAAGAGGGACACGTTTTACTACTACCAACCGGAGATGTCGCCGGGCGACTTTTTTGACTTTGCCTTTGGCGAGACGTCGATCGAGGAGCACAGTGATGAGCACAGCTGATGATGGAGTTGGACATCGGCATACAGCCAGTGTTTTCTGGCCTTGGTGGACACACCTGTGTTGTTGGTGATATTTGCGCTGTTTTTTTTGTGTTGTTATTGGAGCGGCACTATAGTTTGGTGTTTTGGCAATCTGAAAAACTGTGAGTCACTTGTTTGAAAAGACACAGTCGAACACGTGCAGTGCAGTGTGCAAGTTGTAGCTGGTGCTTTTGATTGCATGACCACGACTTCACCAATCTCGGAAACAATCAGCGGCTTGGTGAGCTGAAGTGTTTTCTCAGTGTCATTTCAGTGTTAACAGTAAAAAATTGGCCTTTTTAACGCCGATTAAAACGCCCAGACTTTTTACAGCGATCTGGCGACCACGCTGTGTGTTGGAGTGTGTCTGAAAATGTTAATTGTCATTTTTCCTTCTTCGATTCAAATGGTTTTTTAATGTTTTAAAAATAGTAACAGGACTTGTAAACTTGTACTTGAACTGTGAACTGACTTCTTTCTCTGCGTGTTTGGGTTGGGGGGTGATAAAGATAGATCCGGTCGAAATGTACATGTATGGACTTTGTTGTCAGAACAGGAATACAGTATTTTTAATTCAAAAATAACCACATTAACTTCAAAAACTCACCGAAACGTTGCCTTGACGCATTGAAAAGTCGAAATTATTTTCAAGTAGGACAGTTATCTTTTTAAAATGTATCAGAATATCAGAATAGCCGACAATTCGATAAATCAGCAATTGCGACATTTTACTGAATACCAGAAAAACTTCTCGCCAAACCTGGCTAGATGAGGCAAAGCTGAGACCGCATTCATCAGTGTCTGCCTGGCGCACAGTGTGTCCCAGCACACAGACATTGTTATTCAGCTATGCCAACATCTTGCCTAGTCTGAGAAATCGAGAAATCGATTATCGATATTTTTACATTATCCGGCCAGTAAGCGGCTGATAAGCCAATAAATGAGCGCCATTCAATTTCAGGCATAATTCGGTGCCTGTTTGCAAAGTTGGCGGACTTTCGAAAAAAGCGGCTGTTGCTGACAGCAAGAAATCTGCAAGACATGGCAGGTCAGTGTTGAACATGATTTGCGAATGACCGTCATAAAACGAATAACCATTTTCGCTTCTGCTAAAATGGCGTTTACAATTTAACAAGTCGAATCTAACCGTTGATTGGCTTTTGAAGCGAAAAGCCACAATAAACGATCACTCAGTTCGCTGGTATTTAAAAATTAAAATTAAAAAATGTTTGTACAAAAAAACTTTATTGAGACCGATTTTCAAACAAACAATGTTGATTCTTTTAGAAAAAATGCATGGAAATAAAAGCACGATAGCAGTGCGCGTTTTTTGTTTGTGAGAGATTTTCCATTTCACAGATTTTTAGTCATAAATGCACGGAATTCTGGGCACAATTGAAAAGGTTTATGAAATATATGCTCATGCTCTACACGTTTTGCTGTCGTTTTCGAAATGCACAACAACAGTGGTTTGGACTTTCGAATACTACTACAATCCATCGTCAGCATGTTTGACGTTGCTACAAAATGGTTGGAAACGCAAACATTTAATTCCAGTTCCAGAACATAAAAATATAATATGCTGCATCGTATACGATGGTACGCACCTGTTGCTTTTGTGGCCGCTGCGCAAAATCTGGACAATGATGAAGCTTTTTGGAAGCTCATACAAGTCTCATGAGCACACAGAAATATTGCCCAGTTTAGTGTTGTAAAATACTTGCACATGCATACATAGTACATGTAGCTGATTGGCTGTCTGCCCTTCAAACTGGTCAACCTGAGAGACGCCATAAATCTGTCAGTCCCTCCACTGTGAGAGACGCCATAAATCTGTCAGTCCCTCCACACTAAAAGAAAGTTCCACGAGTAGAATAGACTCATGTATCAAATTTTCAAATCTGCTGGTCAATCTTCTACATATGCGATTTCTTTTGAGATTTTGAATCCATGGGCTGAATCTACACTAAATTATGATTGAAATGAAATTTCAAAACATGACATCAAAACAAGCAAAGTTTGCAGGTATGAAAGATCAACTATGCTATGAAACTATCCATTCACAAATGGTCTGAGATGATGCGATTATGGGGTGATAGATACGCTGTAATGAAAAAACGTCACAAAATCACTATCAATATGTTAAGCACCGTTGAAAACCCCAGAAGCAGCAGAAGCAACAATCTTGGCAGTAAAAATGTTGCGTGTAAGTTGCTACATATGCTACATGTAAGTTGAAAATTGTTGAAAAAAGTACACCCGACTGTCCAACGGTGGCGTATAACACAGCACACAGCACACACGTTCACGCCTGTGCAACAAACGCCTCGAACAAGCTTGATCAAAAAAATGTGTGGGACAAAATAAGACGCAATGTAAACAGAAACGACAGAACGTCAAAATAACCCACGCTAGAATGAATGGTTGTGAAACTAAAAATGGTGACTAAGTGAAACAAACAGCGGTGCACTGTTCAGAGTGACCCAAAAACAATAAAAATGTGATTTAGCCGCGGATTGTTTATAGATAGTTGAAAGTCGTGCTTTTGTTGCCATCACTTCCCATTCGTGCTTGCTGTACATTAGTAAGAAACTGAGGGCGTGGCTGTTATGCAATTCAGCAGTTGGGGGCTTGTTCAGGCGAGAGGACAAAACACCTGTGGGAGCTATTGTTAGATGGGATTTTTGAAAACGTTGAACTGCAAATATTGTGGCATTCGAGTTGAGATGCTTTGAAAATGAATCCGTGAGTCAGCCGATATTTTTTACTTCAATGACTCATTGTCCGCTGCGAATCTTTGCTTCTGTTGTTCAATATTGACCGTTGCTTCGCGTTTGGGCGTCTGGGATCAGGACAACGGTGAATGGTTGAACGAACATGACGTACGTTTGTGCTGCTAATCAGCACATCGCCTTTGGAATTGATTCTACACTTTTGTATGTGTAGCGTGTATTGATTCAGCAATTTAGCATAACTGTAGTTTTCGATGAAACCACGAATAAAAATTGCCAACAACCGCAAAAAATTGTTACATGCCAAAAATTTGTAACATGGGAGGTTGCACCACTCAACGAGTAATATAGTCGACACATCACATATCCGCAGACTATACAACTTGCCATGCACTGTAGGTTTTTTCCAGAATATTTGCAGCAAACAGCGAAGCGAAAGCCGACGCGAACTACAAGAGACGCACGGAGCTGGGGAGCACAGATAGAGACGAGTGCAACCAAGGCACACATCGATGACAGTACGACGGAGACGACGCCGGCAATGTGCGATGGCTAATGTTTGCACAGTGTCGAGTTGCCCGCAGCACAGACAGACGCGCACAGCATCCAGGTGCGTGCGTTTGCGGGCGGCGCTCGTTCGTTGGCAAGAGCCGAAGTCCAAGTGGACAAATCTGCCTTCACATGCACTTATGGCCGGTATCATAATAGCCTCGTTGTACTGGTGATCGAACCAATCAGTGCATAACAACGAAGTTGGCGTTTATGTTTCCACAACAAAGAACGCATGATTTCCACCGAATATCTCACAAACAGTTTGGCGGGGACTTGTCACCATTCGCCGCGGCACCAAATTCGTGTCAATAATGCTGTTGCCATTTGGTATTCGTTCGATTTCCCGTCCACCTAAACCCAACTTCGCATAGTTTCTCGTTCAAATGGGGTGACTGAGTGACTAAACATAGCCGAATCGTGGTGAGAGGTCGTCAACAAAACAATTCAACCTGAACCGTGTGTTGCACACACAGCACAGAACTGGAGTGTACTGAGTGAGACTGTACAATTGATGTGTAACGCGTTGATGAGGAGACACCAGAGTACAGTGCATTACGCAGATTGCAACTTAGCATAACGTCTTCATGTACACATGGTCTCACTCAGGTTTGTCAGACATACAATACTCGCACACGGTTACACAAACAAACACACACCAAATGCAAACCGTGTACTGTCGAAGCTCTCAACGGCAAACTCAACAAAATACGGTCAAATCGCAAACTTGTTGTCTTTCTTAATGTTTGCTGAGTGTCGAGAGGGAAACGTCGAAGCCGGAGACCAACACACACAGCGTGAGCAGTGTGTAAAGTGAAAAGGCCGTGCGAGACGAGACGTTTGCGTGAACCGTCGTTGCTGTCGCTGGCCAAGATTGACAATAAACTGCAGGCAAAGCTTCACATACCGTGTTATTCAATTATTATCTCTTCTCGCAAACAATGCGAATTTACTGTGCACTCGCGTATTCTGACGAGAAGTGAAGCACGATAAGTGAGTGCATCAGACTGCTGTTTGTCAACTTCGTTGCGTTACCACGGATGACTGTTGAACTGCGCGCTGCACAGCTGAACGTGTTTTTCGTTGTTCTTGTGTTCTTGTTTGTTTTGTTTTCTTGCTCGATAGAGTTTCGACTACTGTAATCGAGGGTTACACCAACGAAAATAAGCGTAGTCAATCAGCGTCTTACGATTCATTGGCGATTCGAGTTTTTTTTTAAATAAACATGTTGATCCCAAAACGAAATCCGTTGTTTCACATGACGAACTTTAACTTAACGGTCGCCTTGAGAAACAAACATGAACAACGAATAAAAAATAAATTGAGTATCATTATCATCAGATACATAATTGTGGAGCACAGTTGGTTCACAAAAAGGAGTCGTTTCAAAAATATGGAAGAGATTTGTGGGCGAATGATCTTGTTAACACATAAAAAGCATCATTGGAGGTGATTACAGTGTACAGATACAACGTTGAAAACACTGCGAAAAACAACATACCTATGTATTATGACATATTTGAGGAAGACAAAACACGACAAAAGCACAAAACTTACAAAATAATAAGCATCATTTGTTGCGACAATCATAAAAAATCAAGCAACTGTTGAAAATTTAAAACTGCCAGCTTTCAAGCAACCAAGCACAGTGTCAACCAAATACTCGCATGGAAGTACGATGATTATTAAAAAAGCTTACAAATACCGGCAATGTGCGAACAAGCAAACGCTGAACGATGGAAGCTGAACAAAAAGCACGTCGAGATCCATTCTGGGAACAGTTGCATACACGTCGATGTTTAAAAAGTAAAAAAATGCACACATTTATTTAGGTAGCTGTGTGGAAGACATTATACAAATAAGCTGTGTAATACTGTCCGTCCGGAAGTTTGTGCTCAGGGTAAAAATGTAATGCAAATAAGCAACATCAAGCAAAGCAGCACGATGAAAAACATTGAGATGCAGATTCGAAAAGTGAGGAACTTGGGACACACACATATACACAGGAAATATCAATGAAAAACAGACACACACGCACGAAGACAACATGAGACCGTTTGCAATTACCTACGCACAAAACAGTTCAAATTCTTTGCCTGAAATAATTTTGGAAGCCCAATTACCCTAAAAAAAGAACCTGACGTCACAACGATGTAAAAACGAGATGTAAGGATCACACGTTGAGAGAATCCACCGCGAGGAATTGTGGGTGTACTCTGTGCAACTAAGAAAAAAGGTTGAAACAAACACAACAAAACAAGTGGTACAATCACACACGTTCCACAACACGAACACCAATGATAGACGCTATCGTCGAAAGTAGTGAAAATGTATCGAAAAACAGTGTACAATACTGACAGTTTTGCCGTTAAATCCCGTGCAATACAGTAAAAGACACAAGCGTATGCATTTGTCGGTCTGCTGATTGGCTGTGTTTGTTTGGCTCGAATTTAACCAACCATTCACCCCGCTGCATGCGAACGTGTGCATTACTGCAGCGCAACACAAATGTTCACATGTCACTCTCTTCAACAACCAAAAACAGCGCAGTTTTTTGTCTACAATTGGAACAATTCAATCGGTTCACTGCTTTTCGAGTCGCTCGGCAACGTGCGCACGACACGATACGACGACGACGACGGGCCAAGCGACGGCTCAGCGGAGTCTTGTAGCAGCTGCGACGGCCGTGCGGCTGCTGGCTGTGCGACCATGGTGAATGCCGGGTTGGTGTCCAGCCAGCAGTGCACCGTTGATGGTGCTGTGAGCATTGTGCACGGTGCACTCGGCATCGCCACCACCGGCACGCTCGCTTGTTGTTGCACGGCCGGCAACATCGCAACATTCGTCGTTGCGGCGTTCTGCATGTACGTCGTCGCATGATGATAGGCCGGCGGCGGCATCGCAATCGGTGCAATCGGCTGCTGACACTGCGGCTGTGGCTCAGTGGTGACGGCAACAACAGACGTACTGCTCGGTTGCGGCATCGGTTGACTCACCACTGACTGCTGATTGGTCGCTGTGTCCGCGGCCAACCGATTGAACGCGCTGTCCATGACGGCGTCGATGCACTCCAGCGCGCGCTCCTGCTGCGCGAGTTTTTCCTTTTTCGTGATGCGCTTCTTGCGCGGCTTCTTCGCTTTACCGACGGGCGTATCGGCCGTTGCGCTGGCGTTTGACGTGTCCATTTGCATGATGGCGGCTGCCGTTGACTCGGTGGCGTTGTTGACAGCCGCCGGCGCTGTCGTCGTGTTGTCCGGCTGAGCTTTCAGTAGACTGGCTGTCAGCGGCGCTTGACTCGAAAGATTGCCAGTTGACTGCACGCTGGTGTACTGCGCTGCATGGGTGCAGTCAGGTGGTGGCTGCAATGTCTGTGCATGTTGAGCTTGGTAGGGCGATCGATGCATGTAATGTTGTTGTGGTTGTTGCTGATGTTGTGCTTGTGTTGGCTGATGCTGTTGTTGTGTTGGATGATGTTGTTGTTGTGTTGGCTGATGTTGTTGTTGTGTTGGATGATGTTGTTGTTGTGTTGGCTGATGTTGTTGTTGTGTTGGCTGATGTTGTTGTTGTGTTGGCTGATGTTGTTGTTGTGTTGGCTGATGTTGTTGTTGTGTTGGATGATGTTGTTGTTGTGTTGGATGATTTTGTTGTAGTATTGGATGATGCTGTTGTTGTGTTGGCTGATGTTGTTGTTGTGTTGGCTGATGTTGTTGTTGTGTTGGCTGATGTTGCTGCATTTGTTGGTGTGCTTGTGGCGGCTGATGTTGTGTTTGTAGTTGTTGTCGTTGTGCTGGCTGATATTGCAATTGTGCTTGCGCTTGTTGTTGTTGTTGATAATCTTGCTGATGCCCGTTCGCCTGCGACATCATTTGGCGCATTTGCATTGTTGAATTCTGCAGATTATTGTTGAGCATCTGTTGTTGCTGTTGCTGTTGCATGGAATGTTGAACGGAGATCGACGATTGTTGATATTGAATCTGCTGAGGTGTTGACGTTGACGTTGCATGATGGTGGTATTGCGGCGAGTATGGAGCACGAATCGGCTGCATCCACCTGATTGGCTGATCGGTGTTGCTGCTGGAGGCAGCCACAAATGGAGACGCTTGTTGGCCAGACGGAGTCTGCAAAATGGGAGGCACTGTAAAGTCGGCAAGTCAACAGGTGAAACAACGCTATTTCAACATTCAACATTTCAAGGCGCGTTCAACCGCGTTGGGTACAGCAAAAAACACAGAACGCAATTGTGAATGTCATCATGAGCGGCACTACCACTGACCACAAACGCCAACATGGCATGTTGCTGTTGCTGCTGCTGCTGTGCCACGGGTGCCCTCAGCTGCTGCGGTGTCTGCTGGTGGTACAACAGGCCACCATTGACGTACTGGTATTGCGGTGTATGCACGAGCATTGCGCCACTATTTGCGGTCGTCGCCGCCACCGGCATCATCCGTGCGCCGGCGCCACCATTCATGAACGCCTGTTGCTGCGTCATGAATGCACTCTCCGAGCGTTCTCCGGCCAGCCGCCGCAGTTTGCAGTTCTTCTGTTGTTCCTCCTCGCTCGCGAGGTCCTCTCGTTTCGGCTTGCGGCCTCGTTTCACGGGTTCCGCGTGACTGAGCATCAACGGCTCCTCGGCGCCCACAACGCCCGCAGCGGCGCTGTTCGGCCGCGACGCTGAGCGCTTTGTGGCGGCCAAAATGCGACCGGCGACCGGCGTCGCACCGCTCGGCCCGCACGTCACCGTTGGCCCGGGCGTGCTCGCCTTCGCACGACGGGGAATCTGCACGAAAGAACATGATGATGCTGCGAAGGGAAACGTGAAATGAGCAGTGAAATGACTGAAATGTCAACGCTATTGCTTTTGTCCATCTCAGATTCACATTCAGATTCTTTAGTTCTACGCACAACAAAAGTCATGGCAAACAGACGAAATACATTTACCTAAACAGTTCCCAGTACACCTTTCAAATACGGTAACAGCTGTCCCAGAAAATGCAAAACATAATTTCACGGGAAACTGGTTGATTGGCTTGTATTACGGATCGAAGCTTGCATTCAGTGTGTGGGTCTGTGACTGGAAAATGATGGCTACGAGAAACTGAGTTGCACTTTTTTTATATTTATTTGGTCGCGCGCCGGTTCCGGAAACCATAAGGTACCAAACTCCAGCGGAAGCGGGCAATACTGCCCCAAGCCCAATTTACCCTCGGCTCTGGAGGGAGTATACCATTAGTTGTTATCGGTCACTTTAGTTACTCCATTATGTGTCTTGTCCGCAGCGGGGTTCGAACTTTCCACCTACAGAACGGTAGACGAAAGCCCTACACCTGCGCTACGGACGCGACTCGATTCAACCACTTGCACTGAAAATGGTTTTGTTAAAATGACATTTGGTGCACTGAAAGCTCCAAGCAAACCGCCCGCTCGTACATGCGCGATCGGCAGATACTGATCAGCAACGGTCTTGTGCACGTTCTTGATGTGCCTGGTCAGGTGGTCGGCACGGGTGAACCGTCGCGAGCAGCACTTGCACTCGTACGGCTTCTCGCCGGTGTGCTCGCGCGTGTGTTGGAACCTGCCGAGCAGCAAATGCAATCGTCGAACAACATTCGTTTAAACTAATGAACGAATGTAGCTTGAGTGGGTGCTTTTTTGTTAGAGCGAATCTCCAGAAAAGTGTATAGAACGCCGGGCTCCCATCGAGTTTCTTTTATGTCATGAGTGCCCAGACGTTGAATAAACACAAATATATTCATCAGATTTATTTGGTTCTGCAACCAATGCGCTTGCATGAATGGCAATTCAAACTTCTGTTCTATTACAGGGACTAGGGTGACTTCGGCAATTGCCGCGTGAAACATGAAACTGCAAGCCTATCTGTGCATGGATGAATTCGTAGAGCTATAAAAAAGATGATGCACAAAAAGGCCACTAGAACTCTAAAAAACGGTGCTACACTTTGCCTGTTGCACGAATGACTGACCATTTGTTCTCAGTGTTGAACGCCTTCTGGCACTCTTCACAGACGAAATGGCCTAGCTTCGACGGGTACTGCTTCTTCTTCTTTTTCAGCGGCCGCTCCGGCTGCGATGACGTGTCGTCGTCTTCCGTTGGCTCGTCGTCACCTGGTATGGCAGTGCAAAATGGACATCTCAATTGTTGGCCTCGATGGATCCATGGTGTCACTCATATTGCTTGCTCGCGTGCGGTCCTTTATTTTCAGTCAGCCCAAAGGCCCGTTCATGCACTGACGAGGCACCGCACGACACGTGACGACAGCTCTCGTGTTATTGCCATTGCCCCGTGTTATTATTGTTCTACTCTGGTCACCAGCCGTTGACGGCCAAAGGAGAAGTGCGTTTGGCTTTGACGTGCGTGCGCATAGGCCGCATGGCCTCAATGTTTTGCACGCAAACAGCAGCATGTTGCACGCGACCACCTTTCAGCGTCGTCGGCGTCGTTGTGCCGCTGTCGACCGAGCAGCGCTCCTCCTCGTTGCCCGGATTGCTCTGCACACTGCCGCTGGCCGTTGATTTCGCCTCGTCCGTGCTCGCCGACGCGCCATCGCTCGTCAGCGCAAAGTACTGAGTCGACGGTTGGTACGCCCTGCGCAGAAAGGCGCAAGCTTGTTGTTTGCTATTCTGGCTAACCAACCAACACAGTCAAACACGCGATAATTCAGTTTTGCAGTGTATTTTGCTTCCAACTGTAAATCATGCGTTGCAGTGCACCAGTGAGCTCGAGTGGCCTCCGCGTTCTGGAGATGGCTCCAACCATTGAGGCACTAATCAGCACAAAAACAAAGAGAATGGCGGTATGCAAAGCAAACGTGTCTCACTTGTTGGCCGCATTATTTCCAGTGCCACTTAAGTCGCCACCGCCACTACTAGAGCCGGATGACAACGGCGTGCCAGGCGGGGTGGCCGAGCCGAATACACGCGCGTTCAGCATCTGCATCATGCTGCTCAACGGACAGCACGTGCTGTTCACATCACTGCAAACACCTATAGCATACAGAACTGTTCCGTGTTTTCATGGTGTAACGCTCATAACCATTCCTTTGTGTGTGATCGTTGAACAAATCAACAGCAAACTGAATGATCGTTGAACAAATCAACAGCAAACTGAATGATCGTTGAACAAATCAACAGCAAACTGACCAATACAAATGCGGGCACTTCGCCGGGCGTCACCTTGCAGTGACAAATGCACGTTCAAATGCCTGTAAAGAACAACATATGAAATCTTAACGCTTGAAACAATATTAAAAGCTTCAAATTCAGAAATGTCAACTCAATAAAAATCAACAAGCACAATAAATTCCACCCTTGGAGGAATTTTTCGGTTGAAGCAACCGTAAGTACTCAAATCTGAAACCCACAGACACAGTCGTGATTGATTTTATGCAATCGAAGAGACGAGACTATTTTCTGTTACATCGTTTCTTTCCAAAACATCAAACCATAAATCAGTGTTGTGATTTGTTTCAGACAAATAAAACCACGTAACTTATCAACTGTGAACAGAGGAACTTGTGAAATGTGAAATAAGAATCACCCATAATTTATAACATATAAATGATTATTTCTGCAAAATACAAAAATATTTGTCACACTGACTACATTAACCACAAAATACAAAGTTCAGCTAACAAACTCTCAAAACGATGAAGCTTCCGGTTCCTACGACAGATCGGGACTGTAAAAACAGAGCAAAAGAAAATGGCGAAAATAACTGGATGGTCGCAACGCAACGCAATGTACAAAGCAGGTTTGCAAATATAAAATACGAAACGTAACAAACACGGCCATAATAGTTATCATATCAATTCAGTTACAATTGCACGGAATGGTCGTATCCGAAGTAGTGGCACAATATTTGCCAGCTGACTGATCAGCATCGATTTGTAAACAAAACATACCCGGAGAAATAACGACAAAGCTGGCGCGCGCTGCATCCTGCAACATCCGCTGCAACCAATCGGCAGTCAGCACAGCAATTTCAAGTCCAACCAATCAACGGTGTCGTAAGTTGTAGCCACCACAAAAGCATCAATACAATTTCAGTTCAAAATGTCCACATCCGCAGCGTCCGCCTGTGCCGGTTGAGTGGCAGTCGCAAGCGACCCCTGTTTTTGTGTGTCATTCGTGTTTTCAGTTGTTGTTGTTGTTGAGTGCGGCTGCGAGCGCGCGGCAGCCTCCACCACCGACCGCAGATAGCGATGTTTCGGTGTTACCGCCGGTTTCGTGGTGTTTGTTTGCGATTTCGCTGCAGTCGTCGTCGTCGTTGGTTGCGCTTGCAGTGTTTCATTCGTGGCTTCCGTCGTTTTCAGCAGCGGATCGGCAGCCGTTTCTGTTTCGTCCACGGTTTCGTCCGGCTTGTCGAATATCTCCGATTCGGCCTGTTTCAGTAGCTCTGCCGCGTCCGTGGTGTCATCAGTCACGTCAGATTGTTGTTGTTGCTGGTGTTGTTGAGCACACTGCACGTCACCATCGTCCTCATCCGACTGTGAGCTGGACGCAGCGGTCGTGTTCGTGGCCGCATCTTCGGTTGTCTCCAAATAAGTTGGCCGACTAGCCGCTGCTGTTGGCGTTGCTTTGCTCGGTGGCGCTTCTGTGCGACACTGAAATGATCATTTTGAAACTCGTTGGCTGCAGGTTTTTCTGTGGGGCACTGAAATGTCCATTCAAAAACTCGCTCGCTGCATGTTTTCAGTCAAACGCGATTCTACACCATTCCGCAGCTGCATTCCATTGCCGACGCAGCCAATCAGCAGCGTGCTACAGAATTTGAACCAATGAAAGAACCCGACCTCGTCTGCCGCCAATCATCACCATCAACAAACAGGACAAAACTCATAAATCACGGTGGTATCATAACAACGTGGTGCGACGCAAGTCAACAGCGCCAACCACCGACCGCATTGCTCTGCTGATCACCATCACCATGCCTCAGTCCACCGCCGCCAACAATGGCCGGCTCACACCAGTTGATCGTTGACTCGTCCACGACCGCATCGCCCGTCTCGTCGACCACTTCGGTCGTCGCCACCGTCACAAATTGATTGTTCAGGTCGTCCTGCAATTGTGGTCTTTTTTCAGATTGGGAGAGATGGTATGTGCTACACGAGAGCACTGCGTGTTACTTGGCTGTAATGTAACATCTAAGGAGACGGGGACAGCGAAAAAAGAACTTATATTCTCTTATTAACTGCAACACTGATTTCAGGTTGCAGCATGTTTACATAAAATCGGGACACCGTTTGATTGAACCCGAAAATACTAAACGTTCCATACAATCAGTCAATCAATCACACGTTGGGTAAGAAACAACTGCCAACAACAACAACAACAACAACAACAACAACAACAACAACAACAACAACAACAACAACAACAACAACTGATCTGCTGCTAACATCCACATCGTCCATCTCATCGTCCGGCGGCAGATGCTCCTGCATGAAGTGCACGTCCAAATGGCCAGACGAACTGAACATTCGATCACAGTACGGACAGGCGACTAGCTGCAATAACAGCACAACAGTCAACTGCTAGAATCGCACAGCGGAACGAAAACGTATGCAGCAGAAAACGCTTTTGCATATAATTGTCTGATTGGTTGTATTTATTGCGTTGAAAAAAGCCAATTGGACTTTGATTTTCGTCAGCGTTGTTGTACATTCAGCGTTGCTTCCTACACGACCTTTGGTTGCTCTGATTGTACCACGTAGATCACTTGGTTCTTCCGTTGCGCTGCGTTTGTCTTGAGGTTGCCGGTAGACGCTTGCGAACGGGCGGCGCTGCAAAATAGGCACAAGGCATTGGCACCGATTTGGTTTTTTGTTTTCGTTTACACAGAAATGCGCAAATTCGATTTCGATCACCGCACTCTATGTCTCACCTTTGTTGTTTTCTATGACCACTTAAGCATCCATGTGACGAAACAACAAAAATTAAAATTTGGTGAAAAAACGAAGAAGCGAAGCGTACCGCCGGACGGTGTACGCAGGCGGGTCAGTGAAACGCGAGCTGGTCGCCATTTCAACGGGCTCGAGCAGCTGCTCCTCCGCCTGGTCATCGTCCAGTATGTCCACTTCTCTGCAAATGTTCTTGTTGCATTGAAAGCAATGAAAACTGCGTGAAAATGCCATGAATTTTGAGAATGACAATTTGAAAATTCGCCAAAAAAACTTGAAACTTATTGTAGAACAAAACACGACGCGAACGCACTCGTCCTCGGCGGGTATAATCCGCTGCACGCATATCGGCTCGTGCATCTCGCGAATGTGCCGATTCAAGTAATTGTTGTTCGCGTACTTGCGAGCGCAGTACGGACACGGCAGCTGAAAACAAGAAAAACGTCACATCCACGTTCAAATCATAATCTCGACCCATCTCATCTCAAACTAATGCAACTGCGGGCCAATCAGCGGGTTGTATTGAATGGTCGTACTGACTAGCTGAGCGGGCTGGTCAACCACCAAGTGCAGCCGCCAACTGGGTGTTCGCATGTCACGCTGTTTATGCAGCTTAACACGAGTTTTCTGCAAACTTCGGAATAAAATGAACTGCAGAACTACAGCACCTTTTCGTGTTTCAAGAGCTGTCCATCAGCGGTGACCCCCATGTCCATCGAGTCCTCAGTCGCGTATTGGCGGTTGAACGCCATTTGCTGCTGCGTTTCGTAGGCAAGCTGCATCTCAGCCGCAACACTGCAAAATTGTCTTTGTTTCGATTTCAACAAACAGGCGGTGCCACAAAACTAACCGTTTTTTGAGAGAAAAAATCAGCATTTCCGGTCTTTCCAACAATCAGCAGACTCTTGCTATACGCTCAACAATCGAAGTTTGCACAACTGATTGCAAGAACTTTTGTTCAACAAGAAGCACATGGAAGAACGTTTCAAGAGCAATGCGACGCTACCGTTCGGAGTCGTCAATGACGGCGTCGTGCGCCTTGTGGCAATGCTTGGCCAGTTTCGCCAGTGTTGAGAACACTTCGTTGCAGTCCGGTATCGTGCACGCGTAGTGAGACTGTGTGACAAAAGGTTGATTGACAGTCAAAACGATTCCGCTGAAAACGCCTTGCAGGCCGTTAACAACACAGCCATAAAACACAACACCACTGCATTTTATTGGCATGTCTTCGTCCCTGTGGACATGTCGTGTGCGTGTGGTCCCCGCAGTCCGTGTGGACGGGCTGATGACAAGAGCCGGTTTCGCCGAACCTGTTTGTGTCGCTGGCGCATGTGCAGCTCCAGATGCGAGCTCTGTTTTCCCTTGTAGTCGCACAACGGACACTCGAATGGCTGCTCGCCGGAATGGATGCGCATGTGATACGTCAGGTGGCCACGCATCGTGAACGACTTCTCGCAAACGTTGCACATGAACGGGCGGCTGCCTGTGATTTCAAGGAAAACGTTCAGCGAAATTCACTGCATTTCAAGGCGGCCATTTGTTTCACAATCAAACAAACATCTTTCACCTTTATAGCCCGGTCATACTGACGTATGCGTATACTACACGAAACGTCAAATCAGGTCTCATTCTCGTGTGATTGCATACTACCGCCCTTGACGTACGTCCAGCATACGTCAGTATGAACTGGCCTTTGTTCAACCATACTGCCAACTCATGACGACATAACAAAATTGCGTCGTTACGATAAGCACACGTCAACAACAATGACAACAGCAATCTCCACAGCCATCTTGCCGACCTGTGTGGATTCTCATGTGTGCCTTCAGATGGCACGCGTGCGTGAACCGCTGGCCACACAACTGACAGCCGTAGCGTCTCTTCGGGTCGTTCGCGACGTCCGGGTTCACGCGTGGCCCGTGGGTGCCCTTTGTGCTGTCCTCATAGCTCGGCAGCACCATCGTGTCATTCTCATTGAACTCCTCCTCCGGTTGCACTTGCTGTTGGTGCGTTTGGTTGGGCGCCAGGATGGACGTCGTCACTTGCACGGGCGGTTGCTGGAGATTGAGAAAGCGCTTTATATGGGTGAAATGGACAGCAGACATTGACTGCATTCAGAGAATCACTCTGCACGTCTAGTGTCTTCAGTCTTGACGATTACGATCACACAGAATTTGCATTTGATCAGCTACAAAGAGCCAACACAAAGAGGAAGAAAAGAAAGAACAGGCAGAGGATGAGATGGAGGAAAAAACGATAAGCAAAGTTGAATACAAAGAAGAAAAAAGATAAACACATTTAGAATACAAGAAGGCTGTTTTTTGTTGCCCCAAATTTGAGAATACAGTGGCGAGCAAAAGGGTTGGATGGAACGCTGCGTGCGTGTGTGCTGTGTATTGCGCGTGTGTTGCATCAGCCGTACAAACGCCATTATGATATTACGATTTCCTGTCAAAAAACCCTGGTTATCTGTATAACTTGTATTTGCAGAATAAAATGTGTCTCTTCTAACCGCGACGCTAGCCTGTCCCGGGACACCCTAGGAACCTCCTTTGCACATCTCTGATAGTCAATCGTTCAGTAAATCGCCGGACAACCTTTCACCCACCCCCACCTCAAGTGTGTGTTCGTCTCGAACGATTTGTCGCCCGTCTCTGTGGCAACCTTACTATCCATCATGTCTCCTTATCATTCAGCCACACTCTCTCAGCTTACCGTGTTGCGTTGCACCTGTTGCAGGCGTGACGTGGCGACGGACGACGTCGTCGTGGACGGCTGCGGCATGGTGCCATGACGTGCGGGCAGCGTCGTCGTCGACACGACCACCGTGTCCGTCTCGTGCGTCAACAGTTCACTCGGATCGATCTCGTAGCGAACGGAGGTCGGATGGAACGATTGGCGCCCGATGTTGCTCGGCGTCGTGACACGCTGCTGTGCGTCTTCGTGCACGACGCTCACCAATTGCTGCTGCTGGTGCTGATCGCCGACGGTCACGTCGATTGGACTGATCAATTGGTCGCGCCGCTGTTGCTCCTGCTGGTCGTGTAGTCTGCTGGCACCAGTGGCGGCGCTTGTGTCGACAACGATTGGGTGCTCCTAAAGAATATGCGAATCCGGACAAATCTCGTTCGTAGATCTGCTCATCACTGCTGGTCAGTTCTCCGGGGAAGTGAAGATTCCATGAAATTAACGGATTTCAAATTCATCGATCAATTTTTAACAGTCAAATTTGGCGATTTTTATAGTGCCAAAGTGTAGTTTAAATGCCAAAAAGCAGCAAGGCTGGTTTAACGACCGCTCTATCAGAATTCCACTACTGCTGCTGGTGTGGCGAATGCGAGTCACTGACCTCTTGCAAGATGAACTCCTCCACCAACGCTTCGGCCGCATCCGCACTGACGAGCGTCGATGGGTGATGGCGTGCAGGTGCAGTAGTGGGCTGTTGGATGACTTTGCGTGCGCCGGCAGTCGGCACCGACAGAACGTTGCTCCTCGCAGCAGCAGGCCGCGGCGTCGTCACCTGCTCCACCACACTGTTCACCGTGTCCATCAGGTTGACGCTCTGCTGCGATTGGTTGATCCTCCGTTGCACTTCGTTCGTGAGTCTCGGCTGCGTCTCATCTTTCTGCACGTTTGCCTCATCACCACCGCCAATCACGGCCTCATCATCAGTCGGTCGCTCTTCTTCCGTTTGCTCAACGTGCTGCGTTGCTTGATCGCTGTTGATCGGCTGTTGATCCGAGTCGACATCGTTGCACTGCGAGCCTGCGATGTCGTGCTTCAACAGATCGCCGTGCCCCTCAACGGCATCGTCGTCGTCGTCGTTGATTTCATCCAAAATGTTCGTGTCCGTGTCGTTTTGCCACTGTGGATTCGTGCTCTTGCTGGCGTGCACTTTCATCATCGCTTTGCGTGCACCGGCACTTGGCACCGCGGGTGGCACGGTGCGAACGATCACTGGCACTGACTCGTGCATGTTCACTGCACGCCGCGATGGACGTGGCGGTGGCGCTGCAAACATGGCGCTCGCTCAGTTGATTGTTTGGTGGAATTGACGGCCGATGGGTGCTACGGTGTTAGCAGGTGGTGAAACCGTTCTGCTTTGCTTCCAGTTTGACTGTTTTTTTTTTGAGTAACTGGCCCATCAACTTGGTCTTGGTCATGACTCATGTGTGCTATACCTTTTTTCTCGGTGAGTGCAGGTAAACTGATAAAATTTCTCAGGATAACATGTGACTGTCGTTCTCTCACACACAGCCATCCCCGCCACATTTCTCGCGAATACAAGAAATGAACAATTTATTAATTCATTTATTGTTCTAGTGTCTGCTTGCGTCTAATCTTTGTCTTGTCTGCCTGTGTTACGGTTTTCTGCCACACGATTCATCACCACCAACTCAACCTTTTGTCATCGCTCGATACACCGGTGAGCGCCGTTTTGTGGCCGTCGTCGTCGCCGCTGGTCGCCGTTTCAGCGGTTGCGTTTCAGCGGGTGCCGCTTCGTTTGACCTTCGTTTCAGCGTCGTCGGAAACGCCGTGATGCTCGTTGCCTCGTAGTACTCGACGCGTTTCGACGGCTGCCGTGCGCGACCCGACGTACGGCGCGTTGGTGGATCGGCGCCCGCCGAGGCGCGACTGTTGGCGACGTCGTCTTCGAGACTCTGTTCCATTTCCAGAGAGCTTGTCTGAAGTGGCGTTTTTGCAAACTACTGTGTGTGAATGTGAATGAAGGAATGGGGAGTTACGCAAGTGCTTCCTCAGTTTGAATAAAGCAAGACTGTCAAAAAAACACGACAAAATTTCTGTCGCATTGATACACTAGATACTCGTCTCAGACTCGGGAGACTGCTTTGGCGCATGAGTTGCATCACATGACGGAAAAGTCACAAACGGTGATGCAGTTCTTCAGTTTGATGCATGCCATGCTGTTTTATGTGTGTACTGTGTGGTTTTGTGTTCAATTTGAGACGGTCCCATGATTTTTTCAAAGTGAAACGAGTCGAAAATTGATTCAAATGATTCCGTCCGATCCGATCATTAACTCACTTCGGAATGCGCCGTCTCCATCGATGATCGCTTCAGGCCTTTGCTTTGCTCGTGACAAAACACTCGATCGACCTACTGATTCTGATTGCACTTTTTGGTGTTGCTGTTGCCTTTCAGACACACAGTGTCGAAGTCGATTTGTGAAACGCCGCAATCCCTCTGCAGGCTCAACGACTTTGAGCAGTCCCGTTGCTGAAAACATGGCGATTGCACTCAACATATCATTCAATGAAATATCATCTCGAATTTCGACTGTTTGGCTCATCATCATTTCGGGATTTTTTCGGTCTGTTAGGTCAGTCAGTTTGACCAGCATGTAGTTTTCACGGTGATTGTTACCGAGTGACCAAAAGCTTTAATGACAGAACTAATGTTTTCACAGATGTTGAATGAAACTTTCTTTCCGTGTTCAGCTTTCGATTGGAATTTAGAATGCTCAGTTCATTCCACACCAACAGTCAGTCAGAGTTTCAGCATTGTTTCAGAAAGCGAATGATCAAACAGTCGAAACAAAACATCGATTTGTTTCGTTTGGATTGAAAATGTGTGATGATGTGACTTTCAATGAACATCATTGCAGCAAAGATCAAATGAATAAAACCGTGGAGTAAAATTTTCACTGGAATGAACAAAAAAAATAACATTTGATTGGAAGCTTAAATTCTTTACACGAAAAACAAAGCGCCAGATATGTTTGGTTGTGCAGACTATGAACTGGACGAATTCCACCAGACCATTGTCAAAAATTTGTCGTACATTTTCCAGTTTTTGTCGACGTTTTTGGGAACGAGCGGCGCAATGCCACTACCGTAATCCAAAAATCCATTTCCACACTCCACCCGTCTGCTATCAACAGTCTTGCTGTGCCAACGCCGCGCGCGTATTCAATTTTCACATTTCTGCTCTGCTTTGTTTGTTGCGTTTTTGCGCCTGATGCAGCACGGAAATGTCACTTTGACTGGAATACACTACTGCGGATGTTGTGAATTGCGGTTCGAAGTGTGACTTTTATAATTTTGTGGAAAAACATTGATATTCGTTTCGTTAACGAAAAGTTTTCGCGACAAAAGATGCTTTCGTGTGTTTCAAAGTGTGTGAGCTGATTGTCGAAGCAACGCTAAGAATCAGACGAATTCAGTATAATACGTACGTTGGGGAAGTTCTCAAAAACCACATTTTCAAAATTGCAGATTTTCAAAACTGTGAGCAAAACTTCAAAAGCATGCCAAAACTACTGGTGAAACGATGCGAAAGCACGACAGCACGTACATATGGAAATTACCATGGGCAACAACAAACGACAAACAAAACAAAACTCCTGCTTTCCGGCTAATGCTATGCGGTAGTACAGTTTCCTCTGAACCAGTTTTAATCCAATTTGTGTAAACCGTTTTCACAACCGAACAATGTCATCTGAGTGCGACTATAACCAGCCAATATTGCCAGCGAGCGTCAGCATTCACGTCAACTGTCGACAAACGGACGAGCCGTATCCGCAGTCGGACCCCCCGGTGTTCCGCTGTGAACTGAACGATGCCGACGTTCCATGGAGCAGTGCACCGACAGACTACACGCCAACTGACTATTCGAGTCCGCAGTTGACGGCGTCGCCGTTCGCCGACCCAGAGTTGACCGCTGACGACGACGGGACGGATTTCAATCCAAAATGGAACGCAATCGACGATGAAATGCGCATCGATCGTCGCTCGTTTATGGGTGATTACGAACTAGGTCAATTCGGCAGGCCACTGAATCCAATCGGGCGAACCGGCCTGAGCGGCCGTGGGAAATTGGGCAAATGGGGGCCGAATCATGCGGTGGACGCGATTGTGACAAGGTGGAAACGCTCCGAAGGCGGCAAACGATTGGTGAAGGCAGGCAAGCCAGTGCTGCAGTTCATGGCGATTCGACGTAAAGATGCTGGCATGTGGGCCATACCGGGTACGTCAACTGGAGAACGGTTCTTTTTATTTTGAAACGAATTGCCTTGGAGTGGAATGAGAACAGGTGGGAGTGGGACCTTTTTCATATTTGTTACCCAAATCGCACCGAGCCAAAAGACCGAAAGTCACCGTCAAAAAGCAGTCTTCTTTTTTTACCAGGTGGTTTCATTGATCCTGGCGAGAATGTCACCGAGGCACTACTGCGAGAGTTCAGCGAGGAAGTGCTGAACTGGAAAGAACTGGGTGACTCGATTGAAAAAGACACATTACGACAAGAATTGTCAGAGTTCTTCAGCAGCACCAGTGTCAGCGTGTACAGAGGATACGTGGACGATGTGAGAAACACGGACAACGCCTGGATGGAGACGCAGGCGGTGAACTGCCACGATGAAACCGGTGAGCTCGTGAACAAGCTGCCGTTGCACGCGGGCGACGATGCGGGCGCGTTGCAGTGGACGGACATCAGTGGGCATCTGAATCTGTATGCAAGCCACCGAGACATGGTGCTGGCAACGGCGATGTTTAGAAAAGCACACGTTTGAAACGTGCAACTCTCAGTTCTAATTCCCAAAAAGTGTACAAAAAAACACTGGAAAACAATTATTTATTGGTAAGGGAATTAGTGATGATTCACTTCCGATTCTTGTGTGCCTTGAAAAATTTCGACTCTGTCTGTTTTTTTTTGATATTTTATTTTTGTTTTGTGAATAGGTTATTTTCAACGCTGTTGAAGGTTTAAAAAAAGAAACAGAAGAAATGTACAGTCCATCTGGATAACATATATACACAACTGTGTGATACAAATCGAAAAGACAACAAAATACAAATTAAAAAAATAACGCCCTGAACAGAATATTTGTCACAGAATTTTCATGGAGACTGCAAACGGACGCGGAGACACGTGGACACTTCATGGAAAATGAATCAAAGACAACCAAACTGCAATGATTTTCACCAAAAACATGGAAAGAAGATTTTTATCAAATAACCAATGGTTTATTGTTGAAGAACGTTCCACGTTCAAAATAAAAACACGAATCAAAAGTTCAAATGTTCGCCCCGCGATATTCGGCAACAGCGAGCACGAAACGCCGATGTGACGCGTACAAAACGAGTTTACTCGAAATGTCCATCCATCGGACGCCAACCGCATCGTCACCAGCGACCAAATTGAACCTGAAACAGAAAAAATACAATTGTGGAAACAAAATTTAAATTCAACAATTTAACAAAACTGGTAGCAGACATTTTTTTCTGTTCTAGATTTCCATTACCCCTATCATGTCATTCCACCCAGAAACGATTCACGCTGGCTGAAAACATTTTCAATGAGTCAACCAAGAACATTTCATTTTTGGCGCACACTTTGTGTAATATCACACCAGATGACTGTTCATGTGTTTTTGCAATGAGGCAACCTGATACTTCTCCTAAATCTTCTCTCGCTCTAGTAGAAGAAACTTTTAAACAATAAAGGAACAAACAACTGATGAGAATTTCATCCAAAAGAATTGAAAATCGACATGGATAAATCAGTAGAAACAAAGAAACAGGCAACGTGCTTCTCGATCCAGCATTGCGGTCTGATTAATCACATGACCCAAAAAGATTTTTCATGTTTTTTTTCAAGAATGCAGCGAAGCTCCCGTAAAAACTGTTAAAACAACACAAGATACAAGGCAGATGTGCTGCTGCGTGAACTGCCGGTAAAAACAGAAACTGTGGCGAGCGCAACATGCGCCCCGAGGAGAGCGAACCTTCCGACGACCGTTCCATCGTCGTCGTGGTAGTTGACCGCCTGCGTCTCCATCCAGGCGTTGTCCGTGTTCCTGGGGTCGTCGACGTAGCCACGGTACACGAGCACGCCCCTTTTGAAGAACTGCTTCAACTCTTGTTCAAGTTTCTGCTTCTCGGCGTCCGACATTTTCATCGAATTGAACGCCTCCTCGCTGAACTCGCGACGCAACGTCTGCGACAGCGGCTCGCCCGGATCGACCATGCCGCCTGGAAACTTGCAAATGGCTTCTTCTGTGACAAATGGTGGTTTGAAATTCTGATAGCGGAAACAGACAGATGCACTATGAACAATTTCAAATTCGCAAGATAGCTCCACTATAAAGAATTGCAATGTCCAGAACGCTGTCAAATGGGGCGCTCATTGAGTTCTTCTGTCATTTCGTGCCTACACACCGCTCGGCGTGGCTCGATTCCGCGAACGCACATAAACCAGAGTCACCCAAGCCACGAGTGTTGACATGCGTCGTAGGATCAAAACGAACTCAAACACTCATCAAACATGCAAAACGTCACCACCAACCTTTCGCAAAACAACCGCGCAAACAGCTCACCCGGTATCGCCCACTGTCCGGTGTCGCCGCGTTCGATGGCAACAAACTGCAGCATCGGCTTGCCGCGTTCGTGCACACGACTGCCGTCCGAGTGTCGTTTCCAGCGGGTCACAATCGGGTCTGCCGCGTGATTCGGTCCCCACCGACCGAGCACACCGTGGCCGCGCAGTCCGGTACGGCCCATCGGATTCAGCGGTCGTTTCGTGACCGGCTCAATCTCGTAGCGGCCCATGAACGAGCGTCGATCGATGCGTCCGTCCAGTTGGTTCCATTTGGGTCGACTCGTGTGCACGTCCTCGTCGAAATACGCGCGGCCGCCCATCGACGGGTCCGTGTAGTCGGGCGGGTCGTACGGAATGCGGTGTGTGCTCCACGAGACGCAGTCGTCTGCGACTAGCTGGCGGTAACTGCAAATGGACAAACGGGCAGTAGCATGAGCATTGCAGAGCTACGCTCCGGTTGGTCTGCTCATTCTGTGGTCTGCTCTTGTTTTTTGTGCAGCTGGATCTTTAGAACACTTGACACTGCTGAACTGTTCGCTTCACTTCAACAAACTAAACCGACAAAAAAGTCCATAGCAAACGCTGCTGGAATCCGCACGCAGAACGTGCAGGATTTGTGATCGCGTTGTGGGAGACTGAATGGCCACACAACCAGGTTAGCAGTGAAATCACCAGACCTAACGAATCAAACCGACGACAGCAAACTCACACGGGCGGCTGACTGCGCAGGTAGGGAATGTTCGTGGCGCGGCACTTCACGTGGAGGCCTTCGAACGAGCGCAACAACGGATCACCATACCTGAGAAAACGAAGAAAAACGCGTTTTTGTCTTGCGATTATGCGAACCAAACTTGCAATGCACCAGTGTTCGAGTGAGCCTTCTCGCTCTTGGGTGGTTGAAAAACATCGCTAACGCGCAGACTTGGCTGATGCAAAATTAGTGCAATTTCCGCAGTGGCGGCCAACAACAAGAACAACCAAACTTAAAACAAGAAAGAACTCAGTTTTTTGCAACTTCAGTGGCGACAAAAGCTGAATTTGATTTTTTCTGGTAAAAAGAAATAAAAGTACCCAAAGAGGCCGCCGCCCTCGGCCATGTGCGCACAACAGAGCAGTGTCGTCGTGGCTGTCGCTGCTGGCTTCAAAAGACGCCGACAAAACGCGGAAAACATGCGGCAATGACGTCGAGTGATGCGCTCGTAACGTTGCGCTTATGTCAGGTAGCAGAAACGGTTGAACATTCTTTCAGAATTTTGATAAATCTCAAACAATGTTGTTCAGAATTCAGCATATTTGAAACGTCATATTGACATTGTTTTTATGTTGGGCAAAACCTTATTGAGTCTCCCATCAGTTGCTTGGCGACACAAGCAAACAAACACAATTAATTTTTTTTCCAAGTGCAACTCAGCTGTGAATCACTAGAATTGACAACATACCACGCTTGTTAATGCTTCGTTTTCTGCAAACTTCACTTCAGAGATAATGTAACATTTTCGGATGATAAAAACCACGCTTGCTCGCATTAAACCAACAGAAGTTGAGGCAAGGCAAATTTTATTCTTGTATTCTCTCTGCGCGATAGGTACAGTTTGCAAATCAAATCACAACAAAATGAAAAAAATGAATAAATGATCAATTAATAAAAGAAAAAAAACGCTATCAAGCGGTATGCGGAAGAGAACAAAACACACGGACAGACTCAGGCTTGCACTGGAAAGAGAAAACTTGAGAAACATTTTGGACAGATTTTCATTTTGCGAATAGCAATTTGATCGATTCATATTTATTTCCGGGACTCACGTGAAATCCAGCTGAACATGAGTTGCTCAAATACCTCAGGCAATGAAGCGACTGAAAGCTTCATCTAGAATTTTACAGAACATAAACACAAAACAAAGCTTCCTTCAGCCATCGACTGGAACTAAAAATTGGGAGATAAATTTCATGAATTCCATTTCTGATTATGTCTGACAAGAATGAACTAGCCACGGAAGCATACGACATCAGCAGAAACACACACCAAAATGAAGCACAGTGATAAGTTAGAAAAGTATCAATACAACGTCAAAAACGACAACAGATCTTGCGTAGCTGTTTGATTGATCTTAAAATCTAAAGTTTTGTTTGGCAAAAAAATTCGGACGGAAAACCACAACGGAACAAATGGACGAACACTACAGAGCCCACAACTTACAGAAACATGAGTTTGCCAGTTTTAACACAGCGCGCAACAGCAACACATTGATATCATTCACTCGCGAGCAAAAACTTATAAAAACGAACTTTGAAGTTCAGCTTGCGGGTGGCCCTGAATTAAAAATGATTTACCAGGAAGAAACGGATAATCTCAGCAGGCTATTACTCTTTTTTCACGAACTCTAAACACACAAAGTTAACAGAAACACGAAAAGCTTTTTTATCACATCACATGACGTCCACGAAAAACTCGCATGGATTACCCATGGCCATTCGGAAACTCTGGCGGCTGCTTGCGAGATCGCGTGGCACCTGGAAACGAAAAAAATAACAATTGGAAATTCGTGGTGGCGTCAAACAAGCAAACGTGACATTGACTGCTGTCGGTGTGTAACCAATCGGTCGAACAAATCAAATGAACCAAATCCGTTGCTAGAGCATTGGTTCCATAGCCATTTCTCTGCCCCCACCGCTTTTAATCTTCCCGCCCCACTTCCCGCTCACAATCCACCCCCCCCAATACAAACCTCCTCAATGCCTCGCGTGTTCGACGACACCGCGCTGCCGGGCGGCACAGGCGGGATCGCTGCTGCCGGCGGTATCGGTGGCACCGCGGGGCCTGGGCCGCCTGCCGAGTTGACCGGCGGCACTGGCGGCGCCACCGGCAGGGCGCCCGTCTTCTGTGCTGTTGACGTCGATGCTTGTGGTGGTGGTGGTGGTTGGCCCTGGTGGATACAACTTTACAGGCAACACAAATGTGAACACACAAACGCATGTAGGCAGTGCACGGCCCACAAACATGCTGCGTTTCACGGAGCTGTGTGCAGTCGTGACGAGCGCGCGAAATTCAAATGTCAATGTTGTGGATATCATATTGCCTTGCAACTCAATCACCATGCCTGCACGCGGCTGAATAACGCAGCTTACCAAGCTAGCACGAATATTAGATGCACGGGCCTGCTTGGTTAGTAGCAGCATTACTTGTCCACAGCCAATGGGTAAACTCAACGGACACTTAGGATATGGCTGTTTGCTTTTGTGCTCCAGCATTCTATTAATAATCTCTTGACTACCAGTCCACATTTAATTTAGAAAAAATCTAAACAACTTCTGCACACTAGCAAACTTGCAATTGTTTACCTGCTGCGCGTGCATGCCACTTGTCGCCGACGATGGCGTCGTGACGGGCGTTGCGTTCGGCGCAGACACGGTCGACTGCTTCTTGTTGTTGACGCCCCCTGGGGCACGACGACTTTCGGAGCCGGTGGAGCCGGCCGAGCCTTGGCTGTGCGCGCTGTGGCTCGCCTGCAATCAATGGCATGCGGTCACCTGTGTCGCTGTTTTCATCACAGCATTGCACAGCGGCTTGAACAGTGTGTGCATGCGTTTGACTCTCCACCTCTGCTGATGTTTGTGGTTTTTGCAACAAAATTGGGTGGCTCAGCGAGAAGATTAGTCGTTTTTCACGTCACGTGTTGGTCAGCCGCAATCTGGTGACAGACCGCAGCCGACACGCACACGCGTTGCGTCAATGAGAGAGTTCAATGTTTGTCATCATTGCCACCAAGACGGACACGAGTGCACAACGGCTATATAGCCGACGTGAAACATCAGCCGTGCAGCTGCGCAACGCATGGCATCGAAATAGGTGAAGTCCGCCACGTGTGACAGTTTTTGTGTGCTTCACTTTCATTCATTTACGGCCAGTCAACAAGTGATCGTGCGTCCGATTGGAACATGTGCGAATCTGCCTACAACTGCGAGTGCCCGTTCGCGGCTCACCTCGCTGCGTGCCGTTGTTGCGTTTGCGGTGTGCGACTGCGACGGGGCGTCGCGTGCGGTCGAGGGCGGCGCATGGAGCAGCTGCGGCGAGTTCTGGCCGCTGAGCAGCGCCGTCGACTGCTGGTGGAACTGCGTGGCGTTCGTCGTCGTGCACGTGTACTGGAACGGCATCGACGCGTAGCCGCTCACCTGAATGCACAGCATGCCAACAATTGCTGCTTGCTTGTCTCGTCGTCATCCAATTGCGCCGCCTCCACTCAAATGTGCACTCCATTGATGGACAATTGCGAGCGCTCACTCGAACGCACAACGCAGCACTGTTTGATCGTTACAAGCCCAACGCGCACAACGCCAGCCACTCACCATGCTCGGCGTCTGCATGTTCGCTGCGGACAGTTTGGTCGGCCCGGCCGGCTGCAGCGCCCACGGAGTCGGCGTCATCGACGGTGGCGGCGGCAGCGGTCCAACGGTGTCGTGCTCGCTCGCAGCGCCGTCGTCTGCAAAACAAACAGCAAACTTTTCGTGAACGTATTTTATTAGCTACGTTTTAAAGAACTGCAACATTTGAAATTCGAAAACGCTCAGTAGGAATAATGCTGTCGTCAGACTCTTGTGAATGTTCAGTAAAACCTTGTCTTTCCTGGTTGAACATCACAGCGTAATATTTTCATATTCAGATTGCAAAATCGATGGAAACTACTGACCACCATTGCGTGTTGGCCCAAAATGGTACTGCTGGCCGGGTGGGTGCATTTGACCGGGTGGACCGCCGCCTAATCGCAAACCGGCCATCATATCCGCTGAAAATTAAAAAAAACTGTGTTTTTGAAAGAGATCCGGCCAGAGAGATCAATCAGCAATCATAATTGCGGTTTATTGTTCATAACAAAACAGGCACCGAACTACCGAACTCTGTCACTCATGTGGCGAGAGCATTGGCCCCCGCCAACTATTTCGCGAAACCCACAGTTTGGCACCTTCGAGTTTCCGAAATCGATGGGAAGCATCATGATCCAAATGGCAAAACATAAGACGAAAACAACACGTTAAAAAAACTTATCGCACCCGGCTGCCCGATGAGCGCATAATTGAACACATAATAGCACTGATCGCTGAACGTGATTTTGTTGACGGTGTGCTTGATGTAGCCCTCCTTCAAGAGTCTCGCCGCGAACTTGCGCGCATCCTTGCGATCCGTGAATCCGTGCAAACGCGACAACAGCCAGTCGACGCAGTCGGAGCCTGCAGGCAGGCGGACGAAAACAAGATCAGTGAAACTGTGCGTGCAACATACTGATTGGGTACATCATAATGGTGGGCACACTGTGGTTGATGACATTATACTGGTGGGGTGGGCTAACATGCCGATTGAGTACATCATAATGGTGGGCACAATGACACTGTGGGGCCCATGTCACGACATGGACTACCAACTGTCATCACCCCTTACCAGGAAATGTCTCTTGGCATAGGCTTCCAAGCAGGAAGATTATGACGGTGGACGTTTATGTCGTGACACCCGCTGATTGGCCACATAAACATGATACCGCCAATCAGTGCGATCAATCAACGCTGATCATTTCGTCTACTCGTCACTCCACATTCCACATACTGCGTGGCCTCAAAATCCAACCGACCGAGAAACGCGTTCGGTATCGTGATTTTCAGCCAGGTCCTAGAGCGCACATCAAGACCGGAGTCGGCTCGTGCCATGGTGCGTACGATCTTTGCCAGATCCGTGTAAATGGTCAGCACTTCTTGGTCGGACGACGAGTCACCAGCGAAGCCTGCACAAAAATGGAAGTTGAACTCAAACAACTCGCTGCAGATGGTCAAAACTGTCACACATTTTGTCAACGATTTGCAGCTGGCACCTGAGTTATCAGCATCGAGCTGATCTGGTTGAACCAATCAGTGAGCCCAAATCAAAACCAGCCAATCAATCAGGCCATTTTCCTTTGATTTACAGTTCGACTCTTTAGCATAGTGTTTTTGGTACACATGAGGTACAAACTTTCTAATCAGCCACTGCACAAAAAAACGAGAGCAAGATACAACAAAGGATCTCAAAATCGGTCGTCTTCACAGACAAACAAGCAAAGCAAGCGCGCGCACGTTCACCGTCTGCGTGTCCGCTGGTTGCCGTGACGCTGCCGGAGTTGCCGGATGCGGCCGTGCCAGCCGACGGAGGCCTCGCGTAGCCGCCCGCAGCCGGCAGGCCGCCGGGCGTCGGCGTCGGCGCGCCCTCGCTGCCCTCGACGATCGGCTGCAGTGCGCGCATCGCGTTCGTGTGCGCCACCCAGGCGCCCGGGTCGATTGGTCTCACCTGGAAAATCGCTCGGCGTTTTATAATAAGAACGATGAGGACAATGATAAACGATGACGATGATAACAACAGTAACTGACAACGATCGTTCACGCAAATGAATCAGCGAAATCGAAATTGCGCACCGGTTCTTGGCGCGGAATTGTGAAATAGCCGCGAGGCGCTGGCTCCCAGCATTTGGCGACCACCAGACGAATGGGACTGAAAAGGGTGAAAATCAATCAATCAAGAGCGTGTCATAAGGTCAAAACGGACCAAAATTGACTGAGCAATAGCGGTCCACACAATTGCGACCAAAGTGATCAAAGACTGTAAAAACACGAAAAACCAAAAAACACGAACACGCAGCACGCACCCTGGTTTCTGGACAGCTTCTCTGAGCACTTGCACGGCGTCATCATTGGACATGTTCTCAAAGGACACTTCGTTCACTTGCAGGATCATGTCGCCCGGCTCAATGCGCCCGTCCAACGCCACGGCACCGCCTGCAAGAACATTTGCACAAATTTTCAAAATGCTCTCGCGAAATTGATGAATATGTTCAACGCAAAAATCTGTGCCATTTTAAGTTCTGTGCTGTTTTACTCGGCACGGGTCAGGCCGGTGCACAAGGAACCAAGTTCGAAACCAGCCAGCTCGGCACACCGCTAAATCCAGTGATTCGGCCTTGCCAATTGGCACATAACCAGTCCAGTCCGCACGCAAACCTAACTGAAACTTGCATGCTCACAACTCGCTGTAAAAGCCTGTGAATCGCTTTCTAATAAAACACCTTTCATGATATTGGCAACAAAGATGCCGCCATCGCCGCGCTGATTGCTCTGGCCGACGATGGAAATGCCCAAGAAGTTCACGGTGTCCATGTTCAACGTGACCGTGACGATGTTCAGTGACATTGACGACTCGGTGATCGAGGTCACCGATGACGCCTGCGGCGTGAAGAACGAGAGCACGGTGATAAAACATGGGAAATCACAATTTCTGTTTAAACGACCAGCTGCTGTTGACATAGCAGTTTTACAAATCAGTCTGCATCTGCTGACATCATCGACCATGAAGACCCATTAGACGCGCTGAATAGAAACACGAAAAAGGACAATAGCGCTCTGCTTACCCGACTGACCGCCTGCCGATAGTGCTTGCGCTTCTTGCGTTTCACGAATTGTCGACTGACACTAGTGATGTCGGTCGATGTTGAAACGCTGCAACAACTCAGCTTTATTCAATTTAAAGTTGGGAACAACGTATGATTGTGTATTTACATGTCATTATATTGCTATATAACTTGTGATAATCTGTGATCAAGGTGCAGTCTGTTCTTATTATTATCGTTGCCGGTCGTCCTGGTCAGCCAACCCAAATAAACATCTTAACCACGTAACAACCCTTTCTTTAATTAGACGAGAAATTCAGCAAAAACTCAATTACTGATTCGGAACTTCATCGGAGAGCAAAATTTCAAAAAATTAATCAAATGCAAGGCTCTAACCGCGATCGATCGTCGTCGTCCGTTTCGAACATTCGATTCGTTGCATCAGAGTCGCTCGTCAAAATCGACTCGTTGTCACGAAGCCGACGTTGGTGGCGCGCTGAAATGGATTGCGAATTGTGTTGCTTTTACCATTTATAACTTTCTAGAGTTTCACTAAACCTCTTCTTAGCATCACAACTCACAACACGAGTAATCAGTGGCAGTGACATAAAAAATGGCTTCATTACGAACAGCTGCCATGATCTCATTCTCATGGTCGTCAGACCGGTTCTAACAGCCAGCCAATATGCCGCACACACACACACACCACTGCCTCAAGTCTCAACAACACCTTTTCGCACACGGCTCGTCGTCTTTCTCGTCCACACCGTGCAACTATCATAGCCATCATCGGAACTGGTGCTGTCGCCATGCGCAACTACCGAGGGTGCAAGCGCAACCGCACACTTTGAGCGTATCACCGCGCGATTCTCATACTGCACCGTATTCGTCGTCGTCGTCGTCGTCGTTGACGTGCTGATCTTCGACGTTGACTTCAACAACGAGCTCGACTTTCTTCTCAGCAACACGATCTTGGAGGATTTCGACGCGGTCAGTTTGCAGGAGCGGCGGAGTTCGCTCTCGCTCACTGACGATGATGATTCAATGCTGGATTTTCGCCGTTTGAAATTCTGATGGCGATTTTCGGATTCTGCCCGTCTGGTCGGCAGGTTCTGATAGTACCGATCGTGCTGGCAATCGTACAGATAGCAGAACTGGTCGCACAATGAACGACTTTGCGACCAGCGCTTGTACGAGCTCCTGCGATTCAGATCAGCCAAGTCCAAGTCCTCGTCATTCTCATCGTCGTCGTTTAAATTGCCGCGAAAGTTCACCGCTGCTGTCGGCATTTTCAAATGAACAAATGGGGCTGATGTTTGCGTCGAATTTTAAATTCCACAACAGTTCGCCAAAAAACCGAAATTGTTCTCACGAGATCACAGTGATCTAACAACTAATGTAAATATTGTTACTGAATTGTTGGGATCTAAGAATGAGATTGATGAAATGATGGACGATTCAAACTCGACACAAAGTCTGGCGGCCTATGTAAATAGAAAAACTGCTATTTGCTGACGAACAAATAAAAGAACAATCCAATCAAGAAAAAACTGTTCAAATACAAATTTTCTGGATACGATCAAGCGAAAACTCCGGCCATCTTATCTATTTATCCATCGATGCAATAATGACAAAATGTAAACCAATGAAGTGGGTTTCCGGGGGTCAAACAAATCAAATCAAATCACGATCACCCACAGCGAGGAATGTTGCAATTGTAAAAAAAATAATATTGTTGCTCTTGCTCCATTAGTGTTCACTTGCGTAATATCCAGTCGAAGCTTAAAAAAGAAAGCCCAGTACAGTCTAATTGACTCTTTTGGGGTCGTTTTCTCATTCTGCTATTGTTATTTGTAACCTAAAAATCGCATTCATTAACTCATTTCACTTCGCCCGGAAAAATACAACTGACTCTACTTTGGGGTGTTTTTTATTATGCGCATTCTTGTGTAGAACCATGACGGCGCCACATTTCACGCCTGAATACTTTTGGTCAAAGTCGTAAATGTTGAGCCCATTAAATCAAGAACAATCCCTCAAATCATGGTTTCATTTTTTCCCAGATTTCCCACCCTGATTAACCGATTTTGTGTTTTTAATTCAGAATCGGTTATTCGTTCGTTACAAAACGATAATTCTTATAAACCGCGAATTTCTCACGCTAATCAGCAAAATGGCTTATCCTGGAGTTCAGCCAATGACCATGATAGTGTGCGTTTGTGGTCAACTGAAAAACGCCGAGCATTGAACAACCAACAGCTCTCCGTTTGAAATCGATGTCAACTTTCCTGCCTTCCATTATTAAAAATTTCAACTTTTACCACTTTCCAACGTTTCAAAAAACACCAAGTGTCGCTTCAAATGCGAGCATTTTCCAAAAGCTCCATTTTGAACCCAAGCTTATTTTAACCGGCCCCCTCTTGTCTCACACTCACCCCCAACCGCGCCTGCGTTCGCGCCCTTTGCTTCGCCACCAGGCACCACGGCACGTGCTGTTAGTTTTTCGCACATTTTCAGTTCCAGACCCCAATACCAGAAGAGAGAGAGAGAGCATTAACAAACAATATGACAACACCACACACACACGCTCAAGAGAAAACAGCAAAATGCAATACATAACAGTAAATTGATGTCGACAGAAGGTGGAGGCGACGCACACATCAAGACGCGCATATAACAGCACCACCACCACATAACAGCGTGTAAAGGCCACCAAAAAATCTACGTTGAGTCCGCTCCGCCCCTGTCGCCTGCCATCCACCTTGCGTGGGGTGGACAAATTCTATAAATGCTACACCCTCCCCATCATTTTTTCTGATTGCTGAAATGCTGCCAATCATTTTTCGCCATCAATTCAATTCTAATCTTGTGTGTACACACAACAAGAAACAAGACTGTCTGAAAAACGACGACTCTAACAGATGACTGCTAAGAATGCACGCAGAAAAATTACTGCTGCGTTTCGAGACCAGTGTCACAAGATTTCTTCAGTGTCTTCAGTGTTTTTTTGTCCTGGAAATGAAATCGGATACCCGAAGTATGCGCGCTAAAAACGCCATATGTTTAGCTGAATCACTTCATCAATCAGTTGAACAAACAGACAGACAGACAACCATACTGAACACAAAACAATGAAACTGCAACAAAAGGCGTCAGTTGTGCTCCGTGACGTTCGTATTTCAGTGTGTGATTTTCAGAATCAAAGTGACAGCTAGTATTGAGCAGTCGCCGTGTGACACACGCTGATTGGTTGCACTTGAACGACTGATGTTTGAATGCGCGATTTTACGGCGTAAATAAATCTGTCTTCTTTCCTTGAATCCGGCACTTTTACAGACACAGATACAGCAATGCACGTCAAAAAGATGTTTTGCTTTACCTCTGGACGCATTGAAACTTGTGCGTGAGTTATTTTCTGCGGCCGCCAAACTGTAGCTGCCGCTAGAGGCGAGCGAACTCATCAGCGAGGCAGCACTACGACTGCGATAGAAGCGCCACACCTCGGTCGGGTCCATCAGAATGCAACCGGACGTGGAGGAGGACACCGATGAGAGGCCGCTGATTGTGGACAACGCCGGACAGCCGTACGAGGCAACCGACATTCTCACGGGCAATCTGTTTCTTTTTCTTTCGGAAATTTAAATAAATACGATTCGTTTGTTTGATTCAGTTGATTTTGGCCGATTTCTCGGTCCAAGTGAATATCACAGCATCGCAGTTGCACCGGAAGTAATGATCACAGTCGAATTGTGGTATAACACAGCTCAGTTGTACTCAATGGTATTCTGTGGAAAACTGCAATTTCAAAAACTTGGTCGTTTCGTAATTCGGAAAGCCGCGAGTATAAAATATTCTTTCTCTGAACTTGAAAGCCGCGGGTCAGTTCAGATTTCGGATGGAGTATTTTCGCGTAAAGCCCGGTGAATGATCGTAAAAATGCGCACTTTCCATCGAAAACTAGACGGAAAACCATGAAAATATGAGGTGGGTTCCAAAACACCAAAGTCAAACCAATTCTCAGGTCACTACACCACATAAAGTCAACCGGAGATAGAACTGCCAGTAACGGCACAGCGAGTTTCAATCGCGATATGACAATAAAAACAAGACTGAACGACAATAATAACCATAAACGGAGCCTACAAACCAAAAGAAAGCCTGACTACAAACCGAAAAGTTGTATGCAAGAAGAAAACACACATGTGCAATATACAGGAGGTGAGAATGAAAAACGTGAGCAGCGAAGAAAAGAAATGCTATGAAAATAAGCGGGGAAATGAAGAACAAACGAAACGTGCAAACGAGCTTTCGTTGTTTAGTCACCAGTTACCGTCGACTTTGGTTTGGCCGGTCGCTTCCAGCCGAGGGCAGCTGTTGTGCGAATAAAAATTATGACCGTGTCATTGTCCACATCAGGAGCCACAAAAATTATTGTCAAAGATTCTGACTGGAAACAGTGCACGAAAGGCAAGTTTGCGTTGAGCAGACGAAAAACAAGAAGCAGTGAAGACGAAATATAATAAAATCACAGTAGTGACGAAATACAATAAAATCAGAAAAAAGTTACGACCACCTCAAATAAGCATGCCCTGATATTCAAAATGGATAAAACAGTACAGACTGCTGAGGTGCACAGACCATTTGGCTAAAAAAGTACCAGGATGGTGGAGTGTGTGTCTACTGGAGCACTGGAGGTGTCTAAAAATAAAAACGGAGCGACGACAAAAGCTAACTTTGAACATTCAATTGTTAAAACCACCGCTAAAAACAAATAGATATTGCAAAAAGTAATTTATAAATGTTTGCGCCTCGAAAAAAAAACATAAAAACGCCTAAAAATGCCGCGTTTTTGGTGACCAAAAACTGCCCAGAAAAGCTGTGCATTCCAGAAAAAACAGCCATTCACAATGACCCACCAGAAACACGTTTACCAAGTCAAGTCACGGATAAATTATAAACTTCTTCATCTTAATTCAATAACTAACATAAACCACTCAAATTGAGCCATTCAGCTTGCAGCGTAAGCTTAACCAAGAACAAAGTGATTTCAAGAACTGAGACGACAAGACTAAACGGCATGTGCGGCTTCAGTCTGTCTGTATACAAACGCTGAAATCAAAAGCGACACACAACTTAGCAGAACAACTTTTCGAATGCAAAACTTTTAGCTCTCAAGAATTATCTTCGGTTTGCTTTAACTTACGCATAAGAGTGCGAAGCAGGGCAACCGGGGTCGTGTTGTCGGCGGTTGTTTGTTGGGCTGTGTCGTGTCGATTTGTAGTACATATTGGTACACTGATAAATGCGCGTTTTGCGCGCGACAACCGAACATAATTCAAAAAAAAACAATGCAAGGCCACCGGAGGGAGTTCGGCGTACGGGTGGTGGTGTGTGGCCGACGACTGTTTGCAAACAAACGCGCGCTCTGATGTTGCGACAGAATTGACACAAACAAAACAGATGGCTCCTGCGCCCGGCCCCGCTCGATGACGTCGTGTCACCACCCGAGGTGCGATGCAGCTCACTGGAGCTTGCTTTCAGTCGGTGCGGGCACAATGAACCGATGAACGAACGCACAACGAAACATGTACGACAATACGACATCCAATCATTCAATTATAGAAAACGAGCGGCAGACAAATGAAAAACGAAACAAAATGGAAACAACAGCTTGCGAAAGTTTGAAAAAGGGCCTGTGAATCACAAGCTGAGAGACAAAACAAGCTTCTGCTGATTTATCTACATTAACCTATTCACTCACTCGACTGAATAAACGCATGGGACCAAGTGGGTCACGTTTGAAAGTTTTCTGCAAGAGATAACCATGATGGATGCTCGTTGTCTACTGAACCCAAAACGAACTGCGAGCAAAAAAACCCAGCGACTGGCACGAGACTTCAAATATGAAAATAAAACATGCTGATAATTTTCGAAATTGTTTGAAAATGAAAAAGATTTGACAACAAAAACTCTCAATGGAACTTCATGTCTGTCAATCACGAAAGTTCCGCCGAGATTGCAAATCTCTAAATACACTGAGTGATCCAACCTCGGAACCTGACGCGTAGAAATAGCAGCAAATCCAGCTAAAAACGCTCGAAAAACAACAAAATTAATCAACAAACTGCAAAAAGCTGAAATCAATCAGAACGAAAGAGAGCAATCAAGCTCATTAGCCGATTGAAGCATCATGGAACAAGGCAACTAACATGCATCGAAGAGAGAGCAAACAACAGACACTGTGTGATCAATCATTTTACCGTCCAATTGTTACCACATTAATGGGCAGCGCCATGAAATATAAAATAGTAGCGCTGAAATCCAAATTCAACGGAACATGGACTCGCCGTGCGGCTGGAGCTGGAGCAGAAAACGGGAGTGCAGCTGCAATAATAACATGCAAAATCATGACTACACAAACGGTGGAAAACTTGAAACACAACGGTCAGGGCAGCACAACTCATCGAAGATTCATCTGTCAAAAGCAGCCTTCAGTCTGCACTCGAGTTTCCAGAAACTACTTGCGTTGGTAATGATTTTTTGCTCATTTACATCGTATGAAGATCAGTTCTTGCAACAATCATGCGAGTCCAAATGCACACGCAAAAACCACCAAGTTGCTTTTTGCCAGCAGATTCTTTTGAGCAAGTTATGCTTGAGCTGCCTGCAGTGCACAAGCAAAAAAGTATGCAGTTGAGAGTCTTAAAAGAAAACGAGGTTATCGAAACAGCTGGGTTCAGTCCAAATATGTCTGATGCAAAAAATACGCCAAACTGAAAGAGACGCAAAAGAAAATTCAATAAACCAGAAACCACTTGGACATCGCGTGGAAACGTGAGTGTGTTACGAAACAAATCCCACACAAGAAACGGGAGTTTGCTTTTATGCTGAGAAAAAAGTAAATTTTCTTTTCAGCGCTGAAAAGTGGCAAACTGAAAAGCATGTTGCAAACCAAAGAACCACCGAAGCGCCATTGAATGCACTTAGGCATGAAAAGGGGAACCAGAAATGAGAGAGAGAGAGACCAGAGGGGGCATAACGAAAAACAAAAAAAATCCATTAATCCAACTGTTATATCTCCGGCTGGCACTATCTATTGATGGAAAAGCGTTTTCACCGATTGTGCAAGTTATTATGATTCTGTATTTGGAACGAGCAGCAATGGCGGGTTGGCTTGGTTGGGGTTAGACGCTGTTTCTGACGTTCTGGCATGTTCGTGCAACTGCGCATACTCATGCATGAGGAAATGGCGCAAAAAAGTGCACATTCGATTCGATTTGGGGGGAGCAAAAACAAACAGAGCGAGTGAATCAGGGTTATCAGGCTATTGGAACCTGAGTCTGCATCTCGGAAACTGGCACAAAATAAGTTTCAATCTCGTAGTTTCCTTGGAAAAAAGTTGATTACAAGTGCGCAAAAAACCAACACCGGGAGAGATAATAACATTATCGAGTCTGAATAATCGTCTCGTCGGATCGGTTTTGCTAACGAGCCTACTCGGATTTCCGTTCAACTGTGTCTAAACTCGAAAATGTCGAAACTTTCATGATGCAAGCAAAAAAATGAATCATAACGACATCGCAAAGAAGTTTTTTGCTGACAAATCAGAAGGCTTATCAAAGTTCTGGTCTTCGGAAGCTACCAAATCACTGTTTCCGGACAAATATGAAAAAAACGCGAAGACAAGCATGGACGCACGAGTGTATGACAGCTTTATTGACGGAAAACGGGACAGGGGGATTTTTTTATGAACCCATTCTCAATCCGCCTGCCCGGACAGAGCGCGGCACTAAAGCATGAAATCAGGTTCAATCAATCTGCACAAAAACCTACAAAGAACTATTCCAGAACAAAGCCGCATATGGTATAACCGAACAAGATGGAAGTCGAAGAAAAAGTCGTAAACTCAATTACGACTGTCATCAACCGCTAAGGAATGGGCACTGGACAACGAAACGGTGGGATTGTTTTCATAATCTAGCGCAGATACAATGGGGGACACCATGCGCAATGCGGCTACTGAACTTTCAGAATAAATACTGGCGTATATACCTCATAATTCAGTTTGACAGCAATCGAGCGACAGCCACGTCAATAAATAAGGTGCCGTACTATGGTTGGAATTGTATTGGGAGCAAAAGCAACACAGGCTTGGGTGGGGACAGACAGGGACAGGCAGGCATGCAAGGCATGCGTCAGACGTGTGTGGCATTTGCCCTGCAGTATTTTTGTTGCTCAGTGTTAATGTCGCTGACAAATTGAATAATTGAAAATCATAGAAAAGTTTTGAATAATAATGCGAAAATAGGTTGCTCGGTATTGCAAACTTACAACATGATATGAACGTGTATCGTTTTGTATGCATGTAAGCTCACATGTGAAGCTGATAGTATTCCTGCACGAAAATTTTTCAAATTACAATATCATCTGTGTGCTCTGGTGTTGGTCGTAACATCTGTAAGGCGACACGGGAACGAAAGTAAATTGGAAATGGAGCTCCGAGCTTGCAAGCGCTAACGCGCTAATTCCACCGACGTAATCAATCAAGACACCTTCGCATTCATTCACACAACGTGAGAACAATTTTACTAACCGACGTTTTATTGGTGGAAAATTCAAGTTCAGGAAGAATTCTGGAAAGTAAAGAATCGTCAATAACGGTGTAAAACTGAAAACCAGTATTTTAGTGACAAGTGAGGCATTTAAGTTCACTTGGATTAGAGAAGTCAGAGTCTTTTGGACGTATCTTCGCCATTTTTAAGTTACTACCTCGCCACTCCACCAACAAGATCTTTTTTAATACTGCATTAGAGACGGAGATGGAAAATTCCATATTCCATTCTTCCCGTTCAGTCTTGCCATTCCCTCAGTAAACCGTGAAAGTAAAAACTTAGTCACAGTCACAGCACCACGTCGGTAAAGCCGATATTCAAACAAAACAACACCGACGTTGTTTTCTGTCAAATGACCTGTCCACTCAAACGAAGCTAAAAACACAACACCACAATGCCAACAGTTTCACCAATTTCTCCGCTCCACCACAGACGTCCCCACATCGCATCTCTTTCAACTAAAAAAACGCGCAAACCAACCAACCAATCGCCACCAACCAACGTCAAAAAATTGCAAACCAACCAATCACTCCACCGGGATTCGGCTGCATCAGTCTCCGATCGAGTTTGCCACCGCCAGCGGCAACGTTTGGCTGAAGTCCGAGTGGTCCCGGCTTCAAAAATCGACCTTGCTGCGGCAGCGCGCTCATCGTTGACTCGGAGTCCGTTGTCACCACTGAAATGCTTGAGGCATTGAGCTTTGCTGGGAAATGGAATGAATTTTACGGATCCTCGTCAATCATGCAGAAGAGAGCCTTCCGAATGATTATTTCCAGCAGCAAAGTGCAACAACCGAACGAACAGAGAATTAGGTTGGGCGATGTTTTTAATCACGGCTAAACCAGAAAACCAAACAGAAAAGTTGTCACCCTTGTGGCCTGGTGGTAGTGCGTTAGACTACAGTCTGTGCGCTCGGGGGATCGAGCCCCGCCGAGTGGTGTATGGGCACTTAATGACAGAGAAAACTCGATGGGCGCCCTACTCAATGGCGTTCTGTACGCTTCTCTGGGTTAGCCCTGGCTAACAACATCGCCTAAAAATCACAACAACAACAACAACAACAGAAAACGCTGTCAAGTGGGCGACCATAGAATATTTTCTGTCATTCCGTGCCTACACACTTCCCGGTCCCCCGAGCGCACAAACGTCCACTGTGACGCGCTCCTACACACAGGCCACACATCGAATTGATTAGCCTGGTCCTTGGCATGACTCAATCAAAGCAGCAATCACCCACGTGCAGTCGAACTCTAAATTATAGGCAATCAGCTGACTGGTTGGTGATCACGTGGACGTGGACGTGATGCGTGCTTCCTGTGCAGGCATTGCTGTGGAGGCGGAGTCTGTCCTACACAGAAAGCATGCGTCACTTGATGACCAGTCAATCAGATCAGCTGATTGCCTGTAGCTTTGATGTAGAGTTCGACTGTAGTTGCACCAACACGATCTTCAATCTAGTAGAATAACAAAACAACGATCAAACAGTCAGTTCAACGCACTTGATTGATCAAACTGCGCAGCGGCCGTGTTGAATGCCGCCTGATGCTCAAGAATCGGAGCTGCCAATTTCCCTAATCCGGCCGTTTTTCGGTTGCTTGAGCCATCCGAATGCGACGAGCCCTCGGCCGAAACCAACTTTGAAGAAAATTCTTGCGAAATTGATCGATAGGTTTCGATTTCATAATATTCTTCGTTGAGATACCACATCAAATATTAAAACAACATTTTGAGATTCTAATCAAAATGTAAAAAACGAACCCATGATACGATGCGACCGTTCTCACACAACGGCAGCTTTGCTTTCTCGTCGTGAATTTCTTCTTTGACCACTCTGAAAACACACACTGTGTTTGTGTGGTGGTGATTGTGAAATAGCGATCAATTTTCACGTCAAGATTGAATGACATGTCAAACGCAAAATGTGTCACAAAAACAATGCAACAGACGAATTGGTGAATGACAAACAAAAATAAAAAGCAAAATCATAGAAACGAGTGAAGTTCGAAACGCACCCCATGTCCGAATCGAGCGATTTGAAGAAGTATTTGTATTTCGGTCGATCCGGCAGTTGGAGAGCATTTTTGAAGTCGCCAAGTGTCACTTTATCGCGTGACACGTCTGCCAGTTTAATCAGATACGGCGTGTCTTCCTCGTCGATGTAGTAGAACACTTTCGTTTCATCGTCCTTCGCCGACGATTCCGGAAGCTCTTCAGACATTTTTTCCAGCTTTTGCCACAATATTTTGCTATTACAGCTTTGCACGGTTGTTGTCGGTGTTACATTATTGCCATCGGCGCGGCAAGTTGTTGTTTCGTTGGCCTCGCTTCAATTCGCTGGCCGAAACTGCGCTGCGTTACAAAATATTCTGCAAAATGAATTTTTTTCGCAGTGAAAATTGTGCAAGCTCTTTGCCGGTAAAACTTTGCCTTTCCCGACAAGACAAACATTTTCTATATTTGCAACGAATGCAACTTATTTCCAGCCAATTACGTAGGGTTTGGTTCAACCAAAATTCAAAAAAATTTGAAAAAGTGATTAAAAAGTTTGGCTCGGTGGTTAGCACGTTCGCCTTCAACCCAGAAGGTGACGGGTTTGATCCCCCACGGAGGATGGCAAACTGCCGCCAGTGTAGCTCTCTACTCTAATAACTACACTGGTTTTCAAAGAAAAACTTTCGGATTCGCTGCCCTCCGGGGATATAGCGACCGCAGGCCACCGAAACCGAAATCGGGCAAAGACCACTGGTGCCCCCAGCCCAGGACCGTGCTTCTTCAAATATTATTAAAAAAACAAAAAAAAGCCGGTTTTTTATTCGAAAATTTTTCCTCTAATAAGCTCTGAAAACCTCATTTTTGACACAAATTTTCGAAAGTTCAACAAAAATTTTCTTTGACATTATCATTCTGTAAAACCGTCAGCAGTAGGGTTGTTAAACAAAAATCAAAATTTGTTTAAAAAAAGTGATTAAAAAAACAAAAATGCAGATTTAAAAAAAAAATCGAAAAATTTTCCTCTAATATGCTCTGAAAAACCTCAATTTTGGCACAATTTTTTTGAAAGTTCAACAAAAATTTTCTTTGATATTACATCGTAAAACCTTTACTTTGTTACATCGTTACCTTTACCTTATTACATCGTAAAACTTTGTCGATTTTGGACCGTTTTACCGACTGATTTCAGGCTTCAACAACATCTGCGATGAAGTTTTTGAGCGTCCCAAAGGTTGGCTTACCATTTCCGATGCAGATAAGGTGACGATTCGCCTCGCAATCTAAATTTGAGCGTCCGAGCTGCTCCGTTTGCAAGCGTTACGTTGTCTGGCTGCCGTTTCGTGTCCTGCCGTCGCGACACATCATCAGAATTGATCGAATTTCAAGCCGGTATGTGTATTTTCACTTGGGCTCGGGACAATTAGTGACGTTTTGGGGGTCAAATCACTAGAAGAGGTATAATAACGGTTTGGAAAAGGGGTAATTGAGGTCACCAAAACAAAATCTCCAAAGTTCCGCCATACGGGAGTCATTCCGGAGGCGCTTGCATATCATATGTGGTTCTTCGAACTCCCTAATTGATTTATCACAACTTTGATTTTTGAAATTTAAAAAAAAAATTGCTTAAAAAAACAAAAATGACGATTTTTGTTTTTTTTTAACAACCCTAGTCAGCAGTCGATTTTGGATTTGGACCGTTTGATTGATTACCGATTGATTTTAGGCTTCTATCAACAACTTCTGGGACAAAGTTTTTTGTCTTAAAAAACGCATTTTCAGATGAAAGTACAATTTTGATGATCAAAATTCGTTTAAAAAGATTTTTTTTAAAGTTTAAAAAAATTTCAAACCCTAGTCCAGCCCGACACCGATAAACGCTTTTGCAATTGGTTTCATGAGCTCGTTAATGAACTAAAAAACAGTAAATTACTTTGGTTTTGCCCTTCAAATTGGAGGAAACCTATTTGTCTGTCCATTCTTGATTGTTGCCGATTTGTCGTCTTGAGGAAGCGCGGTGTTGCCCATCAACAACAACGTGAACCAGTGCGTTCCTATCTGAAGTATTCAAGAAAGTACTATCATTTGGAACCATAGTTGTTCCAGAGCCGAGGGGTTGGTGGGGGGGGGGGGGGGGGGTAGATAGCTAGTGCAAATTTTCTAGATAGATAGATAGCTGGAAAATATTGGGGGGGGGGGCGCGGGGGGGGCATGTGACTTTGGGGGGGGGCCGGTCAAAATATTGAAATTTGATAGATAGATAGCTAAAAAACGCTAAAAAGCTATAAAAACAGCAAAATAATGCTAAAAATACACTAAAAATCAAGTATAAACGCGTATTTTACCTAAAATTAGCGAAATTTTAAAGAATTATGGGCAAAAGTAGTCAATTTTGGTGAAAAATTGACTTATTTTATGTCTTCGAAGACAAAAATTTTTAGCTGGCTGAGAAATTTTTTTTAGATAGATAATAGCTGGGCCGAAAAAACCTGTTTGATAGAGATAGATTCGAAATTTTTTTGGGGGGGGGGCCGGCCCCCCCCCAGCCCCCCCCTAGAACAACTATGTTTGGAACGAGAACCGTGAACCACGACCTGGGTTTGGATTAGAGATGTAAGCTCAAAAAATTTTTTTTTATTTTTTTAAGTAAAAAATGAGCCTTTTTTATTTTTTTAAATTTTTCGAAATTTTTTTCGTTTTTTTTTTAAATTTTCCGCACAATGTTGTGTAGATGCCCGTTTTTGGCATAATTTTTTGAAAGTTCAACAAAAATTTTCTTCGACTTTACTTTGTGACATAGTCTTCAACTCTGCAGGTGGTATCCTACTTTGTAATCTATCTTGAAAATTTTCCAGCCAGCTATCATCAATCCAAAAATTTATTTGGGCTCTGTCCAAAATCTTTGTTCTGAAATTCAACAGAATATTGACCAACTTATGCCAATTTTTTATTTTTAATGTCAAGATCCCGATTTTTGCTTATTTTTGGCTAACAAAACGATCTAATTCGCCAACAGCAACAACGGCAAGAGGAGTTCATTCGGCAGCAACAGCAGCGGCAAGACGAACGCGACAGTGCGATTATTGACTTGCTAAAGAAACAAAGTGAAATGCTCAGTGTTTTGATGAGCAAATTCAACGCGCCACAAGCTGTCACGAATAATATCGATCACACGTATGGGCGCCCGCCTGCGTTCATTTCTCCTGACGTGCAGAATGCGCTCCAAATCGATCGGAGCGTCAACCAGGCGATCGCTACAGAGACCGAGCTGGCCGAGCGCAAAGCAAAAGCGAACAATCTGGTGTTGTCGGGTTGGCGCGAGGCGACGCCGCGGCTCTCAATGTTTGGCGACAATCGATCCAACGAACACGTCAACTCAGAATTGAAGTTCGTTCGGGACGTCGTGACTGATGCTGGCGGCAATCGTGAGGACGTGAAGGAGGTCTTTCGTTTGGGCACGTACTCCGATGCTGCTCGCCCGGGTGGACGACCGCGCGGACCGCGCTTGCTGAAAGTGATCTTGGATTCGCCGCAGGCCAAGTCGTTGCTCCGGGAGAACATCAAGAAATTCGGTGATCACAAATCTATTTACTTTCGAAATGACAAGACCGTCGCCCAGCGAGCAATTGAGGCTGAGGCACGTAGCATTCTGTATCGTTTTCGTGGTCTCAATGACTCGAATAAGAATTGTGTTTTGCGTGAAAGTTTTGATGGCAAATTCACAATCAGGCAGAAAGTCAACACGAATGGTCATTCTGATTGTCGTTTTGTTGCCGATCCGTTTTCTCCGGACTTTTTAGGTCGGCTGACCGCCGCTTCTGGAGGCGACAAGGGTTCTGGCACGGGTGCTGGTGGTCAATAGGATCGCGGCTCTCTTGACAAAAAACCACACCATAACAAACCAGGTTCTACTGTTCATTTTTATTTTGCTAATGTTCGTTCTATTTTATCTCAAAACAAGAGAGACGCCTTGGACAACATGCTGTTGGGTGATTCAAATGTCTCATCAGACAAAATTGTTTATTTACTTGCTGAAACCTGGCTAAATCAAAGCGTGAGCGATTCAACAATTGTGAATGAGCACCAATATCAAGTTTTCCGACTTGATAGAAAATATGGCGAGCGAGGAGGTGGCCTTCTTTGCCTGGTTCCAAAAACGATGAAAGCCAAACTCTTACCCAACCTAACTTCCTGCTATTCAGATTTTGAGATACTGTCTCTCAAACTGTTTCTCAACAACACCAGTTTTATTGTGGCAATCGTCTATCGTATTCCCGGCTCCCCTACTCGAAATCTAGCCACGTGGAAAAATTTATTAGATTCATTGTCTAAACTACTTGAAACTGGTCAAGGAACCTTCATTTTTGGAGACTTTAATCTTCCTGGAATAATTTGGTCTCCTTCTATTCGCTGCGGCCCCCAGGATAAAAAAGCATGTTTGGAATTTATTGACAGAACGGATGAACTGGGCTTAACACAGATGGTTTCGCTTCCCACTAGAAATGAAAATTTTCTGGATTTAGCTTTTGTGTCTGCTACAAACTTAGTTGAAACGTGTGAAATATCGGACCCATTCGGCTTTCCCAATTGCTCAAGTGATCACAAATCTATCATTCTAAAAACATGCATTAGTTTTGGCAGTAAACCTGAAATTATTCAGTATAAAGATTATAGCCATGGAAAATGGCATGAAATTGAAAGAAAGCTCTTGAACTTCAATTGGAAACCAGCTTTTAGTAGTTGCCAGACAGTAAATGACATGTATAACCTATTTTGTAATGTCTGCAAATTTTTTATCGACAATTTCATTCCGATTAGAAGGCGTTCTGCCTCAAAAGGTAAACTTTTGCCTTGGAGACGGCGTTTGCATAAGCTGCACATGATACAATGTCGTCTCAAGAAAGTTTCAAGAAATGGTGTCAACCAATATCTTTCCTATCAGGTAATTAATCACATCATACAAAAAATGAAAAGAAAAGAAGCAACTGCAGCCGACAACAGGGCATTCCAAAATCCAAACCCTAAAAAATTTTGGTCCGCTGTCAACAGGAGAATCAAGAAAAGCAGATCTTTACCAGTACTAGAAAGCGTAGATGGAGAGCCACTGGTGTCTGACATTGATAAAGCTGTCGCTTTCAATGATTTCTTTGCGAAAAGTTTCAAGCAAAAAGATCACACAGTAAAAATACAAGTTGAAAACGAACCTTCCTCGCTAGTAAAACAAATAACACCAGAAGTGGTGTTCTCTTACCTACAAAAACTAAATAAGAAAACAGTTTGTGGTCCTGACGGCGTTCCTCAAATTTTCTTGAAAAAACTGTCTGCTAGTTTAGCCGAACCCCTCTCTATGATCATGGATGCATCCTTGCATAGAAGCGAGGTTCCCGATTTTTGGAGGCAAGCTGTCGTTCAACCTATCCCGAAAAAAGTTAGCAGCCCTTATTTGCATAATTACCGACCGATATCTCTAACTTCAAATGTATGCAAAGTTTTAGAAAAAATTATAAGGGATGAACTGATTAGTTTTTGCTTACAAGAGAACTATAACATCTTTTCCCCCTACCAGTTTGGTTTCATTCCTGGACGCAGTGTGGAGACTCAACTCTTACTATGTCTAAATGACTGGACAAAATCCCTTGATGATGGTTTTGGAACTGACGTTGTCTATTTGGATATCTCGAAAGCTTTCGATACGGTTTCACACTGCATTCTTCTTCAAAAACTATGGGATCTTGGAATTAAACATTATTTGTTGAACTGGATTAAAGCCTACCTTCAAAATCGATCCCAGTGGGTTCGTATCAACACTGCTAAATCAAAACCTGTTGAGGTTACCTCCGGAGTGCCCCAAGGTAGCGTACTGGGACCAGTTCTTTTTGCGCTGTTCATTAATGACCTCCCTCAAGTGATATCGCACTCTAAATGTGTTTTGTATGCTGATGACGTTAAAATTTACAGAGAAGTGTATCACTGGAAGGACAGAGCTGCAATCCAAAGCGATCTTGATGCTTTAAACAACTGGATGAAGCTTAACTCCCTCGATTTATCTGTCTCAAAAACAAGGATTCTCCACGTGGGACCCAAGAAAAATCCTCATTTCCAATATACAATAGACAATAAAACTATTGAATCAACACCAGCAATTAGAGATCTAGGTGTACTTGTTGATGAATCCTTGAGTTTCAATGACCATATTCGGACCGTTGTCAAAAAAGCAAATAGCATAGTTGGCACCATCAAGCACTGCTTCCGCATTAGAACAAAAAGTTTCAGGCTGCGTCTGTTCAAAACACTCGCCCTGCCCCACCTAAATTTTTGCCCAACTGTTTGGTCTTCATCTCTAATAGGTCTAAATAAGCTTGTTGAATCTCCACAAAGATCTTTTACAAAATATTTACTCGGCTATGAAATGAACACATCATACCAGGACAGGCTTCACCAAACTGGCTTACTCCCTATTATAATTCAAAGACACATTTCAGACCTTACCATGGTTTACAAATTTATCCATTCTGTTACTTTCGTTCCCTTTCTGAACGATTTCTTTATTTTTTCAACAAACCGGAACAGGTACTCGAGGTCATTCACTCAAACTCGCAGTTCCTAGAAACAAGACCACTATCAGGAAAAATTTTTGGTGCGTTAGGACCATACATCTCTGGAATCTTTTGTCTGATGAAACTGTCACCTCACCAACTACAGCCAGTTTTCGGAGGCGTCTCAAAACACAGGAATATAAAAAAATTCATTCATTTGTCTTTGGTAAATTTTCTGCTGCATTGGAATAGACAGGAGAGTCCGCCCAGCCGCCAGCACTCTTTGTTTTGTTTTGTTTTGTTTTGAAACATGTTCAACTGAATGTGATTGCGTTTTTGTTTTGAATCACATGTGCTCTTTTGTGCGACGTTTCGTGTTGTTTTCTTTTTTTCTTGTATCTGGTGCAAGTGTGTGTCCATGTCACAGCTCTTTTTATCTCGCGTTTTTTTTCTGTGTGCTCTTGTGGCTTTTGTGTTCAGGGTATTCTTTTTGTTAACTAGCACTGTTACTTGCTTGCTGTTGCTCATCACTTGCTGTTAGCTGTATTTGGGATGGCACAGGAAAAACAAAAGCCCATGAACAAAAAAATAACAAAAAAAAACAAAAAAAGAAGAAAAAAAAAGAGAAAAAAAAACAAGAGAGAAAAACTGCGATGAAGAAAAGAAAAGCAACTGTGCCGTGTTTATTTTGCTTTCTCTTGCTTAATTTAATCGTGCCTGAATGTCAATCGTGGCCGTTGTGCGCTGTCTGATGTTGTCGGTTCGTGATCGCGCTATTTTATTTATTTCTTCTCTCAAGCTTCAATTGTGTTTGCGCGTTTTTTTTTAACATTCAATTGTTTCTGACTGTCGACGGTTGGTTTTATTTTGTGGATTTTGTTTCTTTGTGTGAATACCCGGGCAGTCATCTGCCCATTCGTTTGCATCGACTTTTTGCTTGCTTTCATTCATGCATTCACCAAGTTCATCAATAATCTTGTGTTTCTTTAGGTTTTTTTTGTGACATCAATTGTGTTTGTTTTGCATAATGGAAGTTTTGTGAATGTGTTGATGTGAACTGGCCGTGAGGCATACAAATAAAATTGATTGATTGATTGACTAACTGTAACATCCTAGCACGAAGTTGCGCCTCATGGGGGGGGGAGGTTGGGGAGGTCTTGTGACACCCACCTCCAACACTCGGGAGACCCCCCCGCCCACCACGTAGGTACCCCTCTCCACAAGACAAAAGGGACAAGAATGGGTCACACAAAATGGTAAAATTGGCGCAATTCCGGTGCAGAAAGTATTTGGATTTTGTCCCATAGTCCAGATCCTGTGCGCAAAACGGCTGCAAAAAAATTGTGACCCAAAAATAGGCAATTTTGAGCACAACCAAGGTTTTCATATTTCAGCACAAAAAATACGGTACATTCCCAGAAAAATGCCCTGAATAACGTTGTGATGTTGGATTTCCGAGTTGAGCACACAGAAACTCAATAAACCCGTTTTTCTAAATAATGCCCAAAACGGACCAAAAAATGGCCAAAAACTAAAATCATCTGTGATGCACCAGAGTTAGAGTGTGGTCCTAAAGTTTGGCGTGCGTAATAAGTACACCTAGTAAGTTGTTTTGAGCGCAAAAACTCGAAATACCCAAACCCTGCCATGGGCCGGGTTTTTGTACCTCTCTGTACCACCACTCCTGTACCGCTTTTTTGTGCAACACGTTTAAAATCTTTTCGCTAACTTCCTTGCAAAGTTGAATCGGAATCGTCTGGATTTTGGGTACATTTTTCGATCGAATCATGTGCATAAAGCATGCATCACGTGATCACCTGCACCAACCACAGCTGATGGCCTATAATTTATAGTTTGACTAAGTTGAATCGGAATCGTCTGGATTTTGGGTACATTCGATCGAATCATGTGCATAAAGCATGCATCACGTGATCACCAACCACAGCTGATGATGGCCTATAATTTATAGTTTGACTGTAGCAATAATACTGCTGAAATTATGACGAACGCTCTTTCACCCCTACCAAATAATTCTAAAAACCCATTGCTCGTGTCGTAATACGCATAAGATATTTCACAGCTGCGGCGCGGCAATTTGAAATCCGCAAAACTGAACGTAATCTGCCAGCAGTTTTTTTATTTTTTTATTTTTTTATTTATTTGTTTGCGCGCCGGTTCCGGAAACCCCAAGGTAATTGTGCAAAAAATGAAATAGGAACACTAATCAGCGTATATTTTTCACGCAATAAAGTTATTTTACTTCTTATTCAGACTCGTTTTGCGCGTTGAGTTTTTAGCTGTCCGCCTCCTTTTCACGAAAAGATAAAGGCCCGTTTATACCGGACGTATGCAGACGTACGTCGACGTGTCGAGGTACGTCAGGTGTGAACACGAGACCTGAAGTGATGTGACGTACCGTACATGCATGAAGCATACTTTGTGTGAATGGCAGTATGCAATGACACGACACCTAAAGTGACGCGACGTGACGTGTACTGTAAAACGTCAGGTATAAACGGGCTTTAATACTTCAACACACACACACGCCTGTCCCAGTGCACTCAATTTCCGCATTCCGGCTGTAGGTTGACAAAGTTTTTAAAAAACTTAGGGATTTACTTCAATAATAAAAAATACTGAAGAATAAAGATATACACACTTGATTTTTTGTAAATCGCATTTTTTTGATTTTCACGGTTTTTAAAGTACCGTATATTACTCATCCACAGGCACCATCGAATAACGAACAACAACATAGTTTTTAATTCCACTATTTGTTTTTTGCGAGGAAACAGTAGCGGTGGCTCAAAACTATACATACGATTGGCAGGTAGGCTCAGAATTTTGTTATTTGACAGCACAGCACTGTTCTTCCTACTTTTCAAAAAACGGCGTTCATGCAAACTTTCGTGAAAAAAAATTCATCAGCAACAACACATGCTAAAACCTGTACAAGAAAGAGTAAGAAAAAACATGTATCAACTGATCCAAATACCTCACCAGGAAAATAAATTCGTTTCGTTCAAATGGAATGATGATGGGTAAGGAGATAATTGCCGGATGCCAAATCGCATGCACACTTGGTGTTTGTTTTATTGGAATCATTATGGATTAAAAACTTGATTGTTTATTGAAATTCAAACCGCGTATCAAAACGCTTCATTTGCGAGTGAGTGAACAATGCAGTAAATCATGGAGACTTGTTGTGGTGCAAACACGTGCACAACCGCATTGAGTCATCTGACGGACACTCTGTTGTGATACACTCAAGATGGTCGTGGTCATCAGCGATGTATTGTTATTCAGCGTATTGCTGTCGAATTGGGCCAGTTTTTTTGTCATAAATTACGACGTTTTCGGCTATTTTTTAAGAAAAATAGATTTAAAAATTTTCCCATGTACAGAAATTAAAATTACATGTATTACCTTTGTGTTTTATCTGACGATATCACTCTTTCAGCTCCACAATAATCTCATCTGATTTCCACACTAAACTCACGGCTTAAAAATATAGCCACAAACATCATGGCCGTTGACACGGTTGAACAGAAACACGCAATCATCGCAGGGTCTGAAAACTGCGATACCACGGAAAAATTGGCAGCTGCTTATCGGTGGACCGCTTTCATTTCGATTCTTGTTGCGACGGTGGCGTTTTTCGTTTGCGGCGTCAGTCTACCGTGGCTCTACCATCAAGTGCAACACGTTGAGACGATGCTGGTAGACGAGATGGACTTTTGTTTGGTCAGTGGACCGGTCGCAGTTTTGAGTTGATTGATTAAATGATTTTATTCGATATATTGTAAGTGTCAAGCATTCGACATACCGGTATGCACAATTTTATTCGACATATGCACAAGGAAATCCAGTTCCCAGATCAGCAAATCTAGGCGCATAGCCGTTAAACGTGAAGTTTCAAAAATTTTGGAAATTGAGCAAAGTATTGCAAATGTTTTGTTTAAAATTCTTAGTGGTTTGGTCAATTTTTAAAAATTTCGATCCAATTTGCAGCGTGGCACAATCGATTTATGGCGTCTGCACGACAAGGTGTCTGCAATCACGTCATCTGACTCCGAAAACATCGAACCAGTCGAAAATCGAAAGCGACGCTCCAGTGACCCGTTTCGCACTGCACGATTTCCGCAAGACAATGCCCGCTACTTGGGTCGCACCATTCCCTCTCACTCGCCATACGCGCATCATCCGCGCTACGACCAATCGCGGTCGAGCAACTTCAGAGACGAGGAGCCGATCTGGGAGAAACGATCCGGCCGCTGGGTGTTTGGCCATTTCCACCCGGACAGCAGTGAGCAAACGTCGGAGGTGTGAATTAACCCAATGTTTAGCATGTTTTCGTCACTCGCGAAACCAAATTATTAGTGAAACCAAGTATTTATTTTACATTTTCAGCTTGCTAACGAGGACTTCACGGACGGATGGGAGCTCGGGCGTTCTCCCCGTCGCGCTGACAGCCGAAACAAACAAAGCCGCGCACAATTCAACAGATTCAACGAGTATGCGAACTATGACGACGACGATGAGGACGACGAAATCGTCGTGGAACTGTTCGATGAAAATAATCGACCGGTTCGCATTCGGTGGACCGAGTATTTAGACCGTCTGTCGTCCACGCGGCCAACCACCATTTCTCCACCGCCACCAAGTACCACGAGCACAAGCACCTCTACAACCACCACCACCACAACAACAACAACCACAAAACCGCCGGAACTTGCATTCGTGCTCAGTCAACTCGACCACGAACACCGTCGAAGGTTGATTCGAACTCTGAACGAACGAGAACGGCAGCGTTACGAGATTCGACAGATACCGCGAAACATTCACTATGGAACAGCGGACGTCAATCGGCTGCGGCCGATCTCGGGGCCAGCGAGTCGGCCATACTATGTGTCCGGCAGCTCGAATGGAAATTATGGCGTGAATCCTCCACCACCGCCGATTCCTCCAGTGCCCGCGGTTCCGCGAGTGCCGCCCGTGCCCGCGTTTCCGCCGGTCCCGCCCGTGCCCGCGGTTCCACCTCTGCCCGTCGTCAACCCACCGCCGTCGCCCGCTCCCGCTCCGGTCTATCGACAACCGGCGACATTACCGCGAACACCGACGCAGTGTGGTCGGTTCCGTTTTTTAAATCAAAATTCAAGAAAAACTTTGCTTCATAAAATCATTTTCAGGCTGCACCTGCCACAGCGGCCGGCCAGGACTGCCGGGCCAACCGGGTTTGCCGGGTAGAAACGGTCAAGATGGCAATCCGGGTTTCCGTGGGCGAAACGGTGCTGATGTGCCGTTGCAAGCCAAGATTCGGCCGTGCGAACCGGTTTGTCCACGCGGCGGCGTCGGATTCCCTGGACAGCCCGGCATACCCGGACTCAAAGGTATTCCCGGCCCACCCGGAAGGCCAGGGTACAATGGACCACCAGGGGAATACGGCAAACCAGGCACCCCGGGACCTCCGTTAGTTCGGTTTTTGATGAGTTTTTGTGTTTTGAGTCTATACAGTGCAGACCACCACGTACACTGTATCGCAGTTGCTTTCAGAGGCGAGCCCGGAAAGCCCGGTCATGGCGGCCAGCCAGGATTGCGTGGCGATCTAAAGCGAGTTGACGGACCGCCAGGATTACCAGGCAAGACTATTTTTCTTTTCAAGTCATGCTATGAGAAGTGAAACAACAAAGCACCGCAAACCAAACTGTCTATTATCTTTTATTTCGGTCCTGAGACTCAATGCGCTAGATAAGCTGTTTCATGCATGCCGCAGGAATTCAGAATCTGCAAAATAATCCGATTCTCTAAATAGGGCTGAGCCACGGTGGCGATTTTGAATTGCTACATAAAGATTGAAACTACAATGTTTCCTTTCCACTTCTGCACACGCATGGAGTCGCAGAACCTAAAAATTGCTAGCACTCAAACGCACACGCCTCTCAGGTCAAGCCGGTTTCAACGGGCAGTGGGGCGACCCAGGAACGCCGGGCAAGCCAGGGGTTGTGCCGAACGACGGTGCGCGCGGGCCGCCCGGCGACAACGGTCACCCGGGTCGGCCAGGCCTCGACGGGTCGTACGGACCAGCCGGCATTGACGGAACCCGGGGCAGTGTGGGTCGATGCACACACTGTCCGAGTCCTCGTGTGCCCCCTGGCTACAATGTTGCACGAACAACAACACCGTCGTCGTCGCCGTATCGCAGGCAAAACCGTCGATTCACGTTGAGGGAATTGGATGGAACGCCACGACGGGCGAACTCGTTCGGTGACTCACAGCCTCAACGACCGTTATCGCCGTCCGAAAGCGATCAACCGCAGTTCTTCAGTCTCGTGAGCACCACACTGGCCGATCAACCACTAAGCCCACCGAGCACAAAGGCAACGAAACGCCCTGTCATCACACCAACATCGTCAAAGACACTCGCTTTGCGTCCAATCACCAATGTAACAACGACAACAGCGAAGCCGACGACCCCGCGAAACTTGACTGTTGCATTTGCACCGTCGACGACAGAAATGAAAACCGTGACCACAGGAAATACAACCACTGAGGCAACCACAACATCTGTCACAACTTCCGCGAGTCTGGTGAAAGCAGCGACAACCAAAGAGCCATCGTCAACAGACCCGACGAACAAATCCGATGAAACATCAAAATTGAAGACTCCATTTGAAAATATGAAACGTGCCGTCGAAGTGAGGGACGCCAGAAAACGAGAGCGTTTTCAGGGGCGAAAGTTGCCGCCTTATTTCGAACAACGCAGAAACAGCGTCCCGCAGCAGTTGATCGTGTTCAGACGGGACGGCAAGAACAACAATGGCAGGTTTCGAAGCACTGATCCAAACCCGAATTCACGTTATAACTATTACAATAACAGGCAACCGAGTTTTGATAGCAATAACGATAACAATAACGGCGGTTTTTCGCCGTTTCGAAATTTTCCGATATTTGTCGATTATCCCAATGAGTTTTTTGGAGGTTAGATATTGTGTGTGCTCTCAGGGGGCTTTATTGGTTTGCATTTCTGCGAGAGGTTTCTTCGCACACTCTTTGTCTCTGTAAAAATGTTTTTGTGGTGCTGTTTTGTAAATTAGAAAGGTCGTTAGTGATTGCGGATTGAGGTCAAATAAAACAACGGCAGCAAACATCCGCTTACATGCACAAATCCGATAGTTTGCGAAAAATAAGAAAAGGTATTCAAAGCGTTCAAATAAAGTGAAAATGGAAATGATCACACAGTGAAATTCGGTCACTTCTCAGCTTTAGGCCGAGTAATTTTCCGTATGTATGTGCATGCGTTGTGAAAACTTCAAAACTCAATGTTGAACCATTCAATTTTACTCAATATCATTTCAGTCACGCTTTCACAAAAGTTTAGTTGAAAACCACAGTGCAACAAATTGTGGAAACGCAGAAATAATTGAGTTCTCACCAAGATTACAGCAATATTTTGTCTTATACACCCAAAGCGTCAAGAATAAATATTTCACGCGTTCCAAAATACAGAGACAGTGGAGTTATGAGAGAAATCGTAAAATTATCGAACGCAAGTGTTCTGGCCTTTGGGTCAGTCAGCAGCCGAAATAATCCGCGGATATTTTGAAGTCAACAAAACTAAACGGCTACAGAACAGAGACTCGTTTCACAGAATTGTTTGTGTGCGAATTCAGTTTTCGAGCAATTTCAATGATTCGCCTGTCGAGCCCGATCAAATATGTGCGTCTGAAACCTTGATTCCTAATCAATTACTCATACCACGGATAAGTTGCATTCGAGTCGCAAACAATTGGGAGTCGCAAACGTGCGTGTAATCGATTACAGATGTTCAATTGGCGTTTTTGATTTTGTTGCGATTACTGAAAAAAAGGAGTTGGTTGTGTAAAACACTTGTTTTCTCCACGTTTTTCACTCATCATCAAAATACAGCGGGCAGCGTGAGACAAATTTTCTGACAGACAGAAAAAATTACAAGACCATGGAGGCCGTATTCCACGAAAGTCAATCGATCATATCGAAAAACAACTTGAAACTACGAGAAGCGGCAGCATACCGACGCGCGGCGTTCGTCAGCGTCGTGGTGACCACGGTTGCGATCGTGTGCTGCGGTGCGCTGCTGCCTGCGTTGCTGACGCACGTGCAACTGGCGCAGTCGCAGTTGGCCGACGAAATGCAGTACTGCATGGTTGGAATTTCTAGCATTTTTACGCGGTTTATATTTCGACCAGCGACAACTTTTTCGACTTTCAGTTCCTGTCGAGTCGATTAGCCAATTGAGTCGCATTATTGAGTTGAGTATTGTTGAATTGCACAACGTTTCTGTCGTCGGACATGCAAGTTGTTCATTGCAGTACCACACGAGCGACCTCTGGCGCCTGTACAGCAGCGTGTCCATTTCCACCAATCACCATTCGAACCCCAGTCGGTCCGCTCGCAACACCAACACCGATCATCATCGTGGTTTCCGTCGTCAAGCGGCGACTCGTCCGCAGCCACGGCGGCGTTGGAAGGACTGGGTCGGCTATTGGAGTTTCGGTCGCTTTCATCCGAACAAGCCTGACAATGATCAAAATGATGAGGGCGCTTTCAAACGGCAGACTGAATTGGTGACGGCTGCAATGCGAGATTCAAGTGTTGAACAACAACATCACGAGTCAAAAACGACCGGATGGGTTGGTTGTTGTCTTAGGGGGTTGTTTTTTTAAACATTTCGTTTTAAACTTATACTAAAGGGTGTGCCAACAAAAAATTAAAAAAATAAATTTTAATTTCTGTTCAGCACAAAAAAACGACCAACAGTGGCGACAATCAGCTGATCGAACTTCGCGCCAATTATAAACTTCACGCAACAACGAAAACTCCTCAAATAAATTCAGTGAAGCGTGCCAAATCGTTCCAAGCATCAAGATACAGTCGAGCGCAGTCGTCAGGCTATGAAACAAAAGCGCTTTATTCGGGATCCGGATCGTTTTCTCAAACAACGCCGACAGTTGGATGTGAGAATTTTATTCACGCAAATACAGGCAATCAAGAACCCCATGCAGAACAAAAGGTCATCACAACTGGCGCTCTCTACATTAAGAAGAATCCGGCAACATTCATAAAAGTCCTCTTATCTTACTAAGCTTATTTTAAGGCTGTACGTGCAACCGAGGTCCGTCCGGTCCCGCTGGGCAGCCTGGTGTCCCCGGATTCAACGGCCACGACGGCCAACCGGGCACGCCGGGCATTCGTGGATTCGACGCCGTGCCCGGACCTCGTATTGCAAAGCCGTTGACTTGTCAAAACACGTGCGAACCGGCACAAATCGGCCGTCAAGGGCGCCCTGGATCGAAAGGGTTGAAAGGGGAGACCGGGGACACCGGCAGACCGGGTTACAGCGCACCGCCGGGGAAGGACGGAGCCGCAGGGCAGCAGGGTCGACCGTTGGTTTTGTTTAGTTATTTTTTGAATTTCAATTTTGATTGAAAGTGTTTCACAAAATGTGGTCAGTGGAAAAACGTTTTTCAGTGGTAATCGCGGCTTGGCCGGGTTGGCAGGAAAAACCGGTGATCCGGGCAAAACAATGACCGTAGATGTCCCCGTTGGTCGGCCAGGTTTGTATCGTTTTATATTTCTAAATTGGCATGAATCAACTTACTATTTTTTTGTGTTGTAGTTTCAATTTGAATTTTTAATGTGAATTTCAGGTCCACAAGGTTTGCCAGGCCGCTGGGGTGATTCAGGAACGCCAGGCTTTGCAGGAAAGCCTGGTCAACAAGGGACACGGGGCTCAAAAGGACCCAGAGGGCCACCTGGCCCGTCCGGTAAAGCCGGTCAGTACGGTTCGCGAGGGTGGCAAGGTGAGCTCGGCTCGGTCGGCTCATGCAAACACTGCAAAACGCCTCGACTGCCTCCGGGATATTTCTCTGCTTACTACACGCTCAGAAAGTATTTTTAACCTGCCCTGCATGTGGTACTTCATTTCGGTTTGCTTGAAACATTCATGTGATTGAACTGATCGAAATTTTTTTGCAAACATACACAAAACGATTTATGACTCCAAAAAATCTACAAAGCACAACAAAATAATTGAAAACAAAAGATACTTAACACTGAGCGCCACTGGATGAATAGTTGAACAATAATAAAATAAAACCCGCGGATAGTGACTGAAAGTATAAAGTACATGTGAAAACAAAAAGTCTTGAATCAAAATTTCTCAGTCGCCACCCACATTTGCGTGTTCGCACATGGTGGTAGCTGTGGGCGTGGTGTGTGCGCGACTGGAATGATCAAAACGGTGCCTGGAGATTGTGACATGTTCTGCTGGTCGCGGTCATCGACGGTGTGTGACGGCGGAGGCGAACCGCAGCACAATTTGCAACATTGACAGCAAGTCGCACAGCAGAGCGCACACGCGAGAATACAGCCGAAAGTGAACAGACCGACGAAAATCCTTGGAAATAAAAAAAGGATTTTAAAATTTGAAAACTTGATAATTTCGAATTTCCAGGTGCAGTACGACAATGCGCGCATTTTATTTTTTTAATTGAAAAAAATTCCACAAACCAAAACACCGGCGTCAACGTCTTGCAGCACGGCGGTCTGCCAACTTGTGCAACACCACGGCGCTCGCAATAAGTGCATTCAGCAAATATGGCCGGTTTCGCGTCGCATCTGAAACAGTAGTAAACTCCGTGAAACTATCAGTAAAACAACTTGAACGTTTTATTGATTTTCACAATGCAATCTTATACAAGCCGTAAACCGACAAAGGTTCGGTCTCAGTTGTACCAACCTCCTTTTACACTCTGCATCAGCCATTTCTCGAGCCATTTGTTCAGCCAACCGCTGACCAAACGACGATTCGCTGAAAACGATCGTGCTCACAACGCCAAGCAGCACGACCAACGTTGACGCAACAATCGAGCTCCATTTGGACACCATAATTGATGCTGTTTTGGTGGCGACACTCAGTTAATGGACAGTGTTTTATTTTCGTTGCATTTTTCGCTGTGAGCTTCTCTCGATTGTCACCAATCAAACTAACCACATAAAGTCTGTCGTGTTTCACATCAGGAATCAATAATCATTTCATTGAGGGTTTCCAGCACCAAGTCATAAAGTTACTGATTGTTGCCATAGTCCCAACTTTTATTAGCTATGTGCGGTCGGCGGCCGAATATGTTTGCACAGTAGTCATTCAGGCAAATTAGTGGATCTAGTTTTATGATAAAACCAGACACAACACGGGAAGTGAAAAGGGCAAAAGTACGTGTTCGGTGATCTTATTACCGCTGTATGTTATGCACCCGAAAAACTGGCCTTAGCAAGCACTATTTTTAACATCAAATTAAAAATTTAAATTTTTAACTTTTATCACAGCAACAACCATAGCCAAGTTCAATGTGAAAAAGTTTTGATTGTTTTTTTATTTCGCAAAACATTACACTCAATTTATGATTCCGACCCGTGCCATTAGACATTTTTTGTTCTGCATTTTCTTGCGACGACACGTCGAACCGATCCGTTGCTCGACTCAATCAATCCCCATATCCGCCAACGAAAAACCGCTCCGTAAGACTATGAAATGAACTGAACATGAATAATATGCAATGTAATCATGACGGAGTTTGTTTTGTACAAACAACTGTACAAGGAGAGCTTGGTCAAAGCTCGTTGCCTAGGTGAATAAAAGATGGCTGAAGGAATATATTGCATTCGTGTGCTTGCAAAGCAGATATCATGGAATGTTAGTAAAGACACACAATCACCATTCAATCTGCATCTATATATCAGACTTCTCTTCTCCAATGATGACTCATTAGAACGGTTTTTTCAAGTGAAAAATTCGTGACAAAACAGCAAAACATATCCGTTTTCTGAAAGTTACTTCAAGGACACAGAAAAACGAAATATAGAACGTTCATTAAAAATGACGTTTGCCATTTGCGGTTGACATGGGCGCTGGCGCATCGCTCTCATGCTTGAATATTGGCGTCGGCAAGCAAGTGCACGTGTCAGTTGAAGAGGCAAACCCATTGGACTCGTTCACCAAAAAGGAACGCCAACTGTTGCGCGACACTTGGACGCAAGTGGAAGAACCGAAACAAATCGTCGGTAACGTTCTGCTCGAGATCATCGATTCGTACACGGAGCTAAAACCGGTGTTCGGCGTAAAAATGGTGCCGCCGGCCGCGATGCTGCGAATGCCGATTACTGGCGGCCACGTGAAACAGTTTGTGGATTTCTTTGAAACGGTGAGATTCGTTTGTGAGTGAACGGTGCGCTGCTTGTTTATGCACTTAGAAAGTTTATGATCTGGATATGGAGAGAGAAGACTTCGTCTGCTTTTTGCGTTTGATCGAACATGATTTTGACTGTATATTATCAGTTTTTTTAGGTTCTGCGACTCAATGCGTGTGCAAATGCAGAAGGAAACTAAGTTTCAATTTTCATGTGGCATAATTTAAAATCGCCTAAATCGCTCAGCTCTATTTTGGGGGACTCCACTTTGCCAATTTTGAATTCTCGCGTCATGCATGAAACTGTTTAGTGTTTACCAATTTATATCTTAGATATAAGAATATGAGCGCATGGAGTCTCGGGACCAAAATAAAAGATGATACATTTCTCCTTCTGCTCAGCTGACAAACATGCTTGGCTTCCTTGACAACGGCCATGGCGCGCTGTACCACATTCGCAAAGTCGGTCGAGCACACGCAAGAATTCCACTGCTTCAGACCGAACCAAAACTGCCGATCGGTCAGCATCTCACCATAAATTCACCGAAAAACCGTGGCAAACGCACTTCTATGATGTTACCAGGCACTCCACCAGACATCGGCTACAGCAGCAATAACGACTCGAGCTCTTCAATGATACAACCGTCCATGAACTATTTTTGTGTCTTCCTTGATCAAAATCTGAAACATTTGTTGCCATACTTGAACGAGGATCAATCGCAAAAGGCAGCGCTGTTCCGCCAGCAAACGCTCCCTGAAGCAAGCAATAATTCGACGCCCACCGATGTGAATCGGAAAGTGCGATTTGCGAGGTCGTATCCTGAGTCACAGGTTGGTTCCAACTTTCGGTTGTCTTGCTTTCAATTCAAATTTGTTTGAAGCAGTCTGTGACTTCATATCAAAGTCAAAAAAATCTCAGAAGCAAGTTGTCCTTTTACCAGATGAACAAATTATACCAGGTCAACCACGTTTGGAAACGTTTCATGTACGTTTGTTCTCGTGAACTAAATGCCGCTTACAACAGCGAAGTAAAACGGCAAAAAAATGAAAACAACCTGAATGCAATGGCACCACAACAAAGAGTTGAAGAACGGGAAAAACGGGTCAAGATGATCAAGCAGAAGCAATCCAGGGAAGAAGCAACAATTTTGAGTACAAGCACGACGGACCAGGAAAAACAAAAGGAGGAACTTTATGAAGACCCTTTCTGAAGGCAAACTGTGAAAGCGAAAGTAACCTTTTTAGAATTGTTTTTTGAAGATCTGTTGTAGTTTGTGTTTTACACGACAAGTTTTATTCTGTTGCGGTCTTCAGAATGTAAATAAAATCAAGGTACAAAAAGTCTGTCTCAACGTAGCCAAGAGCAGTCATAAATGTTTTGAGAAAAAATCGTTTGTCGTGATTTCGACTGGTATTCACCGACATGGGGTGACAATCGTTGCATTCGACCTGAAAAATGATAAGCACGGTGTTGCCCTGTCAGACCAAAGGAAGCCGCTGATTTTTGTCAAAGGCAAAGCCACACCTGATCAACCAAACCAAATCAAATCCAACCAGACTCGTAACCAACGATTGGAGAGTAATTAATCTTCAAACTAAAAAACTGAATAAAAGCTGTTCAGGAAAGAAAAATAAATGCAAGAAAAATCTAGGAACAAGTGTTAATACCTGAACGACATCGATTTGCACAGCATGCCACGGCACCGACAAGAGAACTTCGGGCTCTTTTCCGTCCACATCCAATGAGAGAAAATTTAGTCGAGTCCAATTTAGTGCAGCAAACACCGCACTGATTGGAATACAGGTGAACGCTGGCAGTTTTTGATTTTCCGGTGATCCGCCGGTCAGAATTCCGCCGAGTCCGCTGGGTGAAAAGTTCATCCGCGTCATCCGTCGCACATTGCTGAGGCAAGCCTATTTTTGTTCAAAAAAGGCGAAACAAAATCAGTACAACGAAAAAACCCGTTCTCTTCCTTGATATAACCTCTTGCAATCCTATGCCAAGCCTTTTTGATAAGGTGAAATGATCAATTTGGTTTTTGCATTTTTTTTTCTTTTCTGTGCAGGCACTGGAACTGCAGATGCAGCTGTTTTAAAATGATGCATCACGGTTCACGGCGCAAGTAACCGTTTTATTTGAGCTCATTTTTTACCGTGCACAAATCAATGCGAACTATCAGCATAGCAACCGGTTCATAAAAATATGAAATGGCTTTTGTAAATGTGAATCTGAAACTGAAATCCAAATCCCCCTCAAAAGAAATGTTTCGGCTTTTGCCTTCATCTGCCTGGCGCTGGTGTTTTCATATGCTGAGATTGGATTTGAAACTTATGTTTAAAAAATCAAAATTTGAGTTCTTGAGCGTTGAAATCCTGACTCAACCCTGTTCAAAAAATAAAATGTGGTGTGGGACGTGGGTGTGGTTTTTAGTCACCACAAAACTTACGTTCAGCGCAAATGCTTTTCTGTTTTTGGTCAGCAGTGAGCGGAAACTGCGGGCGTATGGTTCAATTAGCACTCCAGTCCAGTTGTAGAATCTCTCGAGAACCAACGAGTTTGACAGATGCTCGCCATCATGCGCTCCAACCTGAAACGTCATTCGTCAGTTGATACTTGGGCGAAGACTGAGGTGAGGAGGCAGGGCCAGGGACAGGCTGCAGACGCAAAGAGAGGAAAAAGCGCATGTGACTTGGTTTTGGTTATGACTCTCCTCATTGCTTGGTTTTGGATGTTGTCACAAGCTTTGCTTGTCACAGGATAGCATCATTCACACCTCAAGGTATCGGCCTCCCGTTCGATGCTTCAAATATCTGTCGATGATCAACGCCATTTGTCCATATTGTGAGTTGTCAATTGTGCCGTTGCCCAATTGTCGACGCCGCTTGCCTGTGTGTGACAGTTTGTAATCTTTCTCGCTCGGTGGATGCAAGTTCCGCCGTACCCAGTTGACAGTGGAGCAATCATGAAAGCGACCAAACGTCTCGCAGTTATCGTTGTTGACTTCGTTGGCAGAACTTGGCGAGCACCACAACAATTGGTTTGTCGGACTCAAACTGGGAATCTTGTTGAAATTCTGAAGCGTTAGCAACACGGAGCAAGCAACTGCAAAGGAGAACAGCACCACATTGGATGTTGAAACGTTCATGAAGTTGAAAGTGCAGTTTCGTTTGGTTTGGTTCAGGTTGTCCAGGCTTCGTTGCTAAGTTCTGCAAAGGTGCCTTTGCGTCCTGGCCATTGATGGGACATTTTCTTTGCTCCGTTGTCATTGTCATTGCTGTCATTGATTTTTCCGCCAATTTGAGTTTTGAACAGACTGAAACATAGCAAAAGTGACACTTCTGTTTTGTTTCTTCATTCAGGCTTCTTCATTTATTGCACATTGCATCATACGAAAGGTGACGCACGCATGTTTCGCCAATATTCGTATGCGTGATTGCTTCATCGACTGTGCTCCATTTGCTTGCATTACGACAGCAAATATTGCATCATTTTCAACAGCCCAACAGTCATCAAACAACAGTGCGATTTCTCTTTTCAGCATTGCTAAAATTGTGTGGTGGACAAAAGTGTACGTTCTTGTCGGGCAGGGCCGGTGGATGATGCAATATCCCGGGGCGGAGACAAAACAGGCTGCTTAGCTGCGCAGTTGACAAATTTCACCGTGTCCATTAATGCATGTTGGTGCAAAATAGGCTTGCCTCCTCTGCCTGCATATCTGGAATATTCCAGAAAATTCCGACCAACACGCTTGTCTGTGTGAGTCAGTCAGCCACCAATGGAACACATCAATAAGCGTTCATTTTGTTCCGGATCCAGAACTATTTGGTCACCCCTCGAGCCTCGTAACCCACGTTGCCCACCATTCCTGCGGCTTCCGTTACGCTTTCTCTCCGTCGTCTATTTGCCTTTAATGACGTGATTTTACGCTTTTTTCGCCCCGCTGCATTTGCAGGAGTAAAAACTGCACTGTACTGAAAAACTAGTGAAACGCAACAACAGTTCGTTGAACGTTCAGTCGTTCGTTCAGCTTCAGCAGAAAAGTGAACGCGTTTCTCGGGCAACGCTATTTGGTGGGCGTGTTTTTGGTTGGCTGTGCTGGCTGTTTTTGCCAAGTATTTGGGCAAATTATCAAAAAAACGCACATACCATCACCTGCTCGCTGCGCTCCATTATAACTGCGCAACAAGTGCCACGTCAAACAAACGCAACGTGCTTCTGTTGCCAATGGCGGACTAAGATTTGTTTTCGAAAGCGCACGTGACACCTGCAAAAAAATAATTGTGTTTATTGTGATTGCCATTCATGAGGAGCAGAGCGGTTTCACTTTCTCATATTCTACGCGTTTGCGTGGGCGTCTTGTTTTTGTCATTTGGAGCAGACATTCAACCATTTATAAAACTCAATATTTTCAGGTTCGACTTGATTTTCAGAAAAAGGGTATCAGGTTGTGGGTTGATTACGATTGGAGGTACTCAGTCAAATGTCGTGCATTGCCACAGCCCACAAAACGTTTTAGTTTTGACGTTCATTAGTGAAAGTAATGATGGCCTTCAGGCAAGACTTCATTTTCAGACAAATGGGGTTCAAGTTCTCCTCCGCTCAGTCATCTGACGTCAGTCAATTACTTTTTGAAGTCTGCATGATCAAGTTTGTTTATTTTGAATTTTTGTCCTTCTCTTCTTTTTTTGATCCATTTATTATATCTAGATAAGTTGGTTCAAAATCATTTTCTCGAAAATTATAAAACCAATGGAATTTTGATGGTTTCAGTGTGCATTAGCCATCAAGGCGTTTCACTCATTCGTCCTTTTTTTGTCGTTAATTTAGACGCGGCGCGGATAACATGCAGATGCACGTATAATCGCACTCGCGTAGTCACAGAACTGTTTCTACGGTTAAAGTTTTCACGGTTTAAAGTATAGGTGGAATACATCCAACAGAAAAATCTCTGACGGTCATAATTTATCCGATGGCCCTACGTATATTTTTATGTGATAATAATTGACTGAGACAGACATTGACGAACGTACGCATGCATGTACGCAAGTTGCCACCATGACACTTTTTGCATGCGCCTATCCGTTTTTGCGTCTCTTTTCATCCATCCATCGCACATACGTGCGTGTGCTCTATTCTTCGATCCATCATTTCAGTTCAGTCATATAGATATGTCGATCATCACCACGACACCCTGATGCGACGATTGTGCGATGCGATTTTTTTGCACTGTTTCTTGTGCGCAGAGAATAGGCATTTTATTTGAGACCACGTTCAATAATGCAACTGAAACCAACGCGCTGAGTCCGCTGGTTGCCATTTGCCTGTGGTTGTGTATTTTTTCTGCTCTGAGCGTATTACTTAGTTATCGTGTAACCAACCACAGCGCAAACTCTGCGTTTTTTGTTTGCGATCATACGATACGCCCAGCTCTGCAACAACACCACAGTTCATTACAGGGTTTCACGTCGTTCCACACTGCCACCGTTGTCCTAGATCTTTCAAAATCCGCTTGATCCGAAATTGAGCTGCTTCTTTCTTGGCTTGACAGTTTGGTAGTACTTATTTCGTCACATGTGCAACTAGACTCTCAGTATTTTTGTAACTCGCATGTTCTCATGCGAATTATTGTTCTCGAATGTTCGCTGCGTTGTGAGCATATTGCGAAAACAGTACGAGCGACGCACCGTGTTTTGCGAAGCGTGTCGACGTGTGCACGGCCAGCCAATCAGCGACTGAGCCCGCCTCGTGTTGTCGTCGTGTTGTCGACGTGTGCATAAATGTGCGTTTCAGTCGTCCTAGCGCACTCACACGGCAACGCGCGTGCGTTTATGTTTCTCTCTGTGTCCGCTGTTCAGTATGCCCAGGACGCACATCTGTGCACGTTCTTGTACACACACAATGTGCGTCAGCATTTCCCTTCTTTTGCCTGCCTGCCACGTTGTCGATTTTTTCTCGTTATTCTATCTCGGCACTGTTTTGTTGGTTCAGTTGAGAATAACCCGCAATACGTTCTCATGTATACACGCTGTATTCTCAATTCTGTCGTGTTGCACGAAGTGGAGAAAAAAACTTTGTAGTTGTCGTATTACTGAATATTATTGCTGACTGTGCTCGCTCTCAGTCAGTTCTTACAACGTGTGTTACTAAAATAGTACTTATCGTCAAGAATATTCCATATTCTGCATTTGCCAGTTCCGTTGTTTGGATTTTAGATTTTGAGGCTCTTTCTGATCTTCGACTTCCGTTTTGCTGAAAGAAGTAGGCCCAATGTCTGGTTGTTGTTTTTGAATGTCAACAGCGTGGACGGCTTTATCTGCAGTTGTGTTTTCCTGTGCTGTTTTGGATGTTTGTCACCGATGAATTGTGTTTTTTCAAACTTTTCTAATTTTTCTTCATCCGTTCCGACAGACTTGTTCGGTAAGTTGCGGCTAGCAGCATTCCTTCTTGTCAGATATCGTCCAGATTATTGAACAATGTTTACAAAAACCAAATCCGTTAAAAAAACATACTGAATGACGTTATGAATTTGTTGTTGTTTTTTTTCATTCGGCTCATGCCGATTGAAGTTGAATGACACCTTATCGGTGCCCGCTCTTATCAACTCGACAAGCAAATCCTGTCGGCCTTGTGACGCCATTTTGGTTTTCTTTTTCTCTCTCATTTCACCCGACACACAGGCCCAGAAAGCACGGGCGGAATCAGCTCTTTTTGCGATATCGGCTCTTTTAGCGATTGCCATCTTTGTGTTTTTGCGTAACCGAATCGGCTAATTTCGCGCGGATTAATTTGCAATATCGTCTTTCGGTATCTTAGTTTTTACGAGTACTCATCGCCCTCGCCCCTAATTCTCGTTGATTCATCGGTTTTTTTGTTTATTTCATTTTCCAAGCTTTTCTTGGTCTGTTATTATTTTTGCTAGCTGTTGTTAAACAGGACGATATTAACAAGAATCGATGCATAAGTTGTCCTGTTGCTTCAGGTCCAGTCTGCGTGTCGATACGCGTGTGCGTGTGCATGAATGAAGAGGCAATATAGCAAGCAAGCAAGAACAGCTAGCTAGCGCGGTGGCACACACGACGTGTACAAGAACAACAAGTATAAATTGAAAAGAACAACGGTGAAGAAAGTGAGACACGGCAGAACGGAACGAACAAACAGAAACGACAAAAACACAACACCGATATTAAAAGCAAGATATTTGGAGGGAGTAGAACGTCAACGCAACTAAATCCACCCAGAATTGGTCATAAAACGGCTTACTCATATAGTCATTTCGCCATTTGGGGACTTTTCGTATTTGGTGCTTGTCACGATCGGATCAACCTACGCGTGCCACGGAACATTACTGGTATTTAAATTTAGCATCCCCTTCCCCCGGACATCCCCGTTGACAGGCACGTTTCTGGAATCGTGCTGCCCCATTTTGAGCCGCTGAGAACTGTTTTGAGATTGTCATTCGTCAGTGTGATATCTTTGAACAACAGGCGCCCACCATACGTGTGATAATCCTGAAACGTCGTCGAAGTGTCAAAAACAAACTCCGGAAAGATTCGACTGCATTCATTACTCGGTGACAAAAAGCATTCGATTTTATCGCACTCGCCCAAACCCTGTTCGATTTCGAATCGTTTGCCGGTGCCAAAACACATACAGGTCGGTGAGCTGGTCAAGAAACGGAAGAACGAACGAAAAAGACGTTGGTCAAGATCCGGTTCAGCGGGTATTTGCGCCGACTGTGGTGGTGAACAGTGTGACTCAGCCAAAATAGCCGTGCCATTTATTGCGTCGACGTTACCAGCGCAACAACAACGCCCAAAATCATCATTGGCAGACAGCGACCAGCAACGCCGACGCCAACTACGATTATTACAACTAGCTCAGGAAATCGCTCGCGCAACCGAATCACGCAGAGTTTTCGTGCCGCGACGCAGCCCCTCAACAAGCACAATCGCACTCCACACTCAACAACACCAACATTCGGTTGTCGTCGGTCAGTCGCAGTCGAGAAAACGCCATCCAGCCACGGACGCCATGTTCTATTTCGAAGAGGAGAATGGAGGTTGGTCGTGTTGTTGCAATTGCAACACAATTGTTAATCGAAATTGAACACTTCTGTGATGAACAATGGTATGAACGCATGTTTGCCATTGCAGCACTCCGACACAGCCAGGAGACTCCGGTGCGTCCGCGTGATGACAGCATCAGCTCGTCGGATTCGGGCGGCTCGGCTGCAGGCTCGATTGCGTCCTCCGTTGGGCGGCCGGTCATTCGCGGCGCGACAACGGCGGCTGGCGACAGGCCGACGACGACGGACACCGTGAAACGTACGCCCTCGTCAAGAGCGGCCGGCACGACGACGCCGACGCCGAAGCCGCCAAAGTCGCAGGCGTTGAAGATCGTGACCGGCGGCGGCGGCACACCAGCGACGACGCGCACCAAGGCGTCACCGAGCGGCACGGCCGCGTCGCCAAGCGCCAAACGCAACCGACAACGACGCAACGACACCATCTCCGGGTCGACGTTTCACGGTTGGTGCGAAACAGAGGTGCTTTTTGGGTTGTTTGGTGTGCGGTTTGGCGTTCACAATTTCGTGTGTATATGGAGTGACTTGTGGAGCTTGCTCGATTCAACGGTTCGACATTTGCGAATATGAGAATATGATTGAAAGTCGCTGAAAACCAGTTGTTGTTGTTGCTTTTTTCTATGTATTACTATTTGCATAAGGTGCGGTTGCAGGGCACTTCTATGAGTCAGGCAGTGAAGCTGCACAAGTTGGAGAGGCACTTGATGGACGGTTGCTGAATTATTGAGCTGTGTGTTTGCTGTTATATGTCTTGTAAGTGCACAGAGTGTAGTGTGGCTTCTGTTTGCCATCGTAGGACGTGGCATCGCAAAAAAACCAATGCGCAGTTTGAGATTTAGGCAGTTTCGTTTCGCGTTTTTTTCTCCTCGAGTATGTTCGCTTTTTTCGGTCGATTTTCTGTTTTACATCTCACTATCCGATCGACTAAGACTGAGCTGACGTTAGCAAGCAACAACGAACAACTGCTTCCTGCTGGTTGCTTGTCAACGATGAATAATCACGGTTCACTTCACCGAGCAACAGCAAGCAGCTAACTGCGTCTGTATGCTGAGCGATTACCGTCAGCGTTCTTCTCTCAGTTGCCTGTTTCATTATTTTTTAATAATAAATTACCGTGCTGTAGCGTCCGCGGCCTGCCTGCGGCTTTTTGTTCTTGTTGCCGTGTGCGTGTGAGCCGCCGGTTTCGTTCGGTTTCCTCTCGTCTCGGATTCATTCGACTTGCAAAAATGCGCTGTTATTGTTGCTGGCTTCACGGTAGGCCTGACAAGACTGCAACTGTGTGTGTGTGTGCGTCATCATGTTCGAAAGAAGACGGCTTTTGCTGCACGTGAGCTGCTGCACTGCATCACTTTGAGAAATGCTTACACTTGCACTTACACAGTGAGATCTTATGAGCTGGAGATACTGTACGTGAGCAAGCGGACGGCTCCAATTGTGTGGGCACACGCATGGTGGCCTAGGGTTAGGGAAAAAAAATCCGGATTTTTTTTAAATTAAAAAAAAAATTAAAAAAAAATTTTTTTTTACAAGTTAGGTTTGTTCGAAGCGTCTCGTCGAGCTGAGTTCATCGAGACTATTTTCAGAACGATCCGGAAAACTATAAGAGCGAAAATCGTGTTTTATTGAAATTATGTCCATTTCATAGAGGGAAAGTTGCATTTTCAACAGTAAAACAGGACAATTTTCGACGTGTACTTGAATATTGAACCGTTCTTAGTTGTTCCTCTTTGGAAAATTACCAAAATTTGACTGTGTTCAAAAATTCCTGTTTGCTGTAGCTAAGTCGGCAACCCCTGTCGACCCGGTCGCCCCCCCCCAAAATCCAAATTTAAAAAAAAAACGAAAAAAAAATAAAAAATTTTTTTTTCAAAGCCCTTAACCCTATGTGGCCACGAGAAACTGGAGGTGAAACGGGTTTGAATTTCAATTCAAATAAAACAATCGCAGTGAAAACAGTAGTGGTACACGATGCTGAGCAAACGTAATTGCGCACAGACGAACATCGCGTTTTGCGTTCGCAGGGCCCGCACACATGGTGCACGTACGGCGCTCCTGCTAGTGCTGACTATGCAGCGTGTTGAATTTTGCACGGTTGTGGTAAACAAAATTTGAGATGTTCGCACTGCGGCTGCCTGTACATTTGTGCGAAGCGTACAGCACGAACCATTATCAGTGGAGGTCTGTTTGGACTCGCGTTTCAGCAATTTTCTGCTAGTTCGCTAGCGTTGCGGAATTATTCTGTCCAGAATTATGGAATAATTAGTTTGCGTTTGCCACGAATTTTGCTGAATTTTGGGAGTAGTGAAAAATGAAAAGAGGATTGATTGCTAACGTGGACGCGGATAAAACCTGATACCGTTTCCATCTGTAGTTCCCAGGATCCAGTCAGAACCCACATGACGAGTGACGATATCAAGTTGCAAATGTTCGGTTGCTCCCTTTCAATTTATCAAGCAACCCTCGTTTTCATGTTGGATCGTCCGTTTTGTTTGTTCAGCATCATCGTTTTCACAGCATAGGCATGATTCGCGTGTGTCCGGGTTTTGATGAAAGAGCAAGAGACGCTGGGGACGACATGCAAAATGTACAATGGCTCGAGAGTTGATCGGTTATTGGGGTTGGGGTGTTGGCTGGCTCGGTTGACCTTTGTTTGATCAAGACACCACCTTCGTGTGTTCGTCGTGTTTGCCGAAAAGCAAACGGGAATAATGCGACACGGTTTTTAACGAACGGACCAACCGTGTTTATGGTGGTGGTGATGCTGGCGCTTTGTTGATTTGGTGTTTTATGATCGCTGCTCGTCTAACAAAGCGGCAAGCTAGCTGGCATCTTGTACACAAATGGCAAAGTTGCGTTGTTGGGTTGGTTGCTTGTGGCGTGGCATTTGTCATCTTGTTCCGGCTACTTTCAATGAGTGTGTGGAGAAATAAAATTTGTTTTGTAACGAAACGTTCGCTGATGATGGCGGATTGGTTTCGATCGAAAGTGTCGCACGTGTGTGCGCGTGGCTTTTGCTGACAGGCTCACTCGAATAGCAACAGCAAGCGGCTGCGAAACTCGTCGGCTTGCTCTCGGTGCCAGTCGTTTCGTGACACTGCGTTCGTTTACAAGCCTTGTACACTCCTCTCCTTCTTAAAATGGTCTGCTCATTCGCGTGTTTTGAGACGGTGTGCGCTCACCAACAGAAATGACCGCATTTTCAAAGTACTAAGACAACCGGATAAACAAATGTCCGTTCACGTTTTACAGCGTTGCCACTGGCGCGTAATAAGTCTTTATGTAACACTTGGTTTTATGGAACAGTCCTGGTGTTCGACGTTTGTTTACGCTATCCGGTCACTGTTGTTAATTTAAATTTTGTGGTCGTTCAGTTCAAAAGTTTGGAAGTTCAGACGGTCTTCGAGTGAGTGACAATAGCAGCAGTTCAGCTTTGTCGTGTCTCAACGGTGCTCGTGTGACATAAATCAACAAAACCTCAGCAAACCGAAACTGTTATAAACGGTGAGAGTGTGTGTGGCCTGTTGTGCAATAAATAAGAAGACAGAATTTCAAACTAAAACAAAGCGGATTGTTGAAGTTTATCGGTTTTATTCTTCAAACGTTTTCAATCGACAATTTATAGCATAACCCCTCAACATTCAAATGCATATCAAATGAACGCTAACGCTGCATTCAGTCACCTCGACTGAAGAATGGGTCGTGGTCGTGACCTGCGGCTAGTGACATTGTAATTGTCTTGTGACCGGACTGTGCGCAGGCTTGGCTTTTGTTCTGAGATGTTTTTTGCAACTTATTCGTTTGTAAATAGAAAGGTCGGTATTTTTGTGTGTGCCGCTTTTTGCGATGTTGCTGAGAAGCTAGAAACTATGCTGAAATCAAAGCCGCACTCACATTTTGGGTTTATTTACGCGTCATCTGAAAAATCTTATCGACCAGGTCGCTTTTCGCATTTGAACTTTACTGTGTTCTGTCAACATCAACTGAAAGTGACGCACGCTTTTTTCACTCTTCTAAACACATCGATAAACATGCGACATTGCCGACCGACAACGCTGTGTCGCTTGCTATTTTGCATCGTCTTCTCTGATATGATGACAAGGGGGGGAAGAAGAACAGCGTGCAGTTGACTTAGTGAAAGAAACGAGAAGAACAGCGTTGCATTCAGCAAAGCGAGGCCGTCTCAACTCCGTGGAGCAAGTTGTTGTTGTTGTTGCTGCTGCTGTTGTATTTAGTGGCTTCCTTATCACGCTGCGTTGTATGTGGCCTCCATAAATACGCAATAATAAAGCAAAGCAACACGGCCCGCATAAAACGGTCAGCCCGGCCCGGTTGGTTCGCTTATTTTTCAACGTTCAAAATCGCTGTTTTCCAGTAAAATGGGACGCATCTCAGTCTCTCTATCTGCGTGTACTCATTTCGCCAACTGTGTTGTGTTGTTGTCGGTTTCACCAGTTTTCGTTTTTTACCAACATCAAGAAAGAACAATATCCAGGATTCCATAGTCTTGATCGAGCGAAACGTGTGTGCGCTTTTGATCTTTTTTCGGAGTTTTTTCTTCTTCTGAATCAATCATCCGGGAACTAAACAGCAGGTCTCGTGGGCTGTTTGTTTCGGTTTCGTCGTCTGTTCTCATGCGTGACGCTCATGCCAATGCCGACTTTGCATCGTTTGCCATGTTTTGATTTCGCCTCGGTTGTCCGCGATTCCCGGGGTTCTTTGATAAGCAATACATGCAGGAATGCTGGAAACTGGAATAAACAAACATCTGAGCTGACACTTCAACCGGAAGTCCGGCAGTGGATGCTAATGCATCTGTCGGTTGTTTACTGAGGCTTACTCGTTTGATAACCAAGTAACAACCAGTGTTATTGGCAAATGCTGTTGCATTGCACTGCACAAGTTTGTGACCAACAGACTCGGCGACGTTTTTGCCACGAATGATCGATGGTGTGTGTTGTCGTGGGCAAATGTTTTCTTGCCAAATGAATGTGCGTGTTTTCTTTGTTGACCAAACTGCGTTGCTTGCGATGATTTTTGCGTCGTTGGTTACCAGCGCAACATGGCAGCAGTTTTGTCGGGAAAATCTTTGGCTGGCCGGGTCCGCTTTTTATTGCCAGAAAGATAGAAAACAGAAGTGTCGCCCGGGAAAAACAAAACTGTTTCGAGACGATGGTTTGGCAAGTTCACGGACACACCGTTTTCGGAATTTGGTTTTATGGCAACGAAGAATTATATGCGGCTGAAACGCCGTTTCAGTAATGGTTTTTGGCAGCAATGATTTGCGTGTGGCGATGTTTCTGCTGCAATGTAAGGCACACGGACACACACACACACACACACACACACGTCGCCTGGGAAATGCACAGCGACTAGCGTTGGGTCTTAGTGTCACGTGGAAGTTTTCGGCAAACATTTCGTTCTAACGGACTTGACAATCGCTGATAAATCACAACGATGAGATGATCACGGCGGAAACTGCGTTAATTGCGTTTTTCGTTTTCTAATCAGAGTAACAACAGCAAATTGCCAAGGCCGTTTGAAAGTTTCTAGAAACTTTGATCAACTTGAAAAAGAAGAGAGCATATTTGCTGAGCACACAAACAGATCATTCAGTCATTTAAGGATTTAAAAAATGCAGTTTTCCGGTTCTGGAGATTATTATCAGCTGGTTTCGACCACATGGTCTACTTTTTTCAATCTTTGACATTTTGAAAATCGAACAGATGTTCGGCTGCAAAAAAGGCAGCGAAACCCAGTCAAAGGTCGGATGGAAAAACTGCGAAAATAACAGTGACGTGTTTCAGCAGATAAACTGGACAGAAAAGTGCAATTTGCATTTGAAATTCGATGTTTTCGGTTTTTGGTCACGCGCAGCTGAAAAATAGACGGCAAAACTGATCTCAGCAGTTAGTGGCTGGGCAAAAGTTGATGCATGGAAAATTGTCTGCGAACTAAAATCAAACCGGGCAGACGATGAGAAATGAAATTTACGCAATTTATTCCGACATGTGACCCTGAGTTGGGTGAACGTAGGTGCTGATGTTGATGTTGCTCTGTGTGTGTTCTCATTTTTGCTGAAAATGTTGTCGTAGCTGTGCGTTTTCAAATTGTTATTTTTTCATCCAGGATTTCGTCGACGCTGGGGTAATCACTATTCAAGGTTTTCATTTCAATGAAACATAAACATTTGGTGTATCGCGCTTTTTTCTATCCAGAAAAGAGATCCTGATAAGGCCGTCAAAAGTTGAGTGGTGAAAACGTGTGTGGTGCATTTGTGATGGTTGGTGGCGTGTTTTGATTAGTTGGAACGTGCTTTCAGGGCTCGGCTTGCTTTACTGAATCATTCATTCACGCAATTTACGAGCCAATCGCAAAAAAATGTGAGGTCGAATTTCACTCCGTCGCAGTTAGCTTGTCCATAAAAATAACACCACCGGCATCGTCACACTTTACAACATCGCTAAACGCAACGCAAGTGTTTTGAAACGGCAATTTGACACGCGAACACGTGGTGCCGTAAAATGTGACTGACTAGCTTGTAAATTGGAGGCCATCTGGAAACATACGCAAAAGAACCGTTCGCCTTTTTTATTATCTGAACTGGACCTCAGTAACTGAAATCGAAACCGACATTCGTGGCATTGGACAGCAAGAAATGATCAATGTTGATGCAGGTTTACGTATAGGTGCAAGGTCTGAATGTGACGAATGATTCGGATGGAGAGAGCCCAGAAACAAAACAGTAATAAGCATAATATTCTGTTGATGGATGATAATGGTTGAGCTGGCTTAGCGGTCATGCTTGTTTCTGTCAATGCTCTTGTTATTGATTGACTATGATGGCTTTCATCAGCCCAAAAGTATGCATTGATTCGCAGCTTTGCATACATTTGTACACACGCACCAAAAATATGGAAATTGCAATACAACAGGCGTTTTGATCGGTTTTCGTGTTGCTGTGTGCATTTTTGAATATGGCTGTTGTCATAACAGCTGTATCTGTGTGTTAACAAATGTGCATAAAGAATGAGAGAAAAGCGGCTTTTGGGGGCTGTGGATCTGGGCGGTGTTGTGGTCGTCGTGGATGCCTGGGCTTTGTTCAGCTTTCTCTCCGACTGAACAAACGTCTTTCACTGTCGTTTTCTCTTGTTGTTTCACTAGCTGGATTTATCATTATAGTGGCGCAGACGGATTCAATTAGTGCCAATAACACTAGGTATTATTTCTGAATGAGACCAGGAAATGCGAAATCCGTGCGGAATGGGCAATGGCTGTGCTTGGCTTGATGGTTTGCGGTGGTGTGAAATACAAAGTGGACAAATGAAATCGGTTTGAATGCCGTTTGGAACTGTGAATGAATAACCTGCACGGGGAAACATGGAATGCCTCGACTCCATTCAAGCACAAATCGATTCAAAAACTGTGTTTTCTTTCAGAACTGTACGAGCTGAAAGGCGAGTTCCTCGGGCGTGGTGCGTACGCTTCGGTGCGCACGTGCGTCTCGCAAGTGACCGGCAAGGAATACGCCGTGAAGATCATCGACAAGCGACCCGGCCACAGTCGTAGTCGCGTGATCAAAGGCACGTCTCGCAGCATCGCGACTTTCTTTCGGTGAAGTTTTGCCAGAAAGTGAACGAGAAGTTTTGATATTCGATATTGATCTTCAGAGATTCAACTATTCAACACGTGCGTCGGTCATCCGAACATTGTGCAGCTGGAAGAGTTCTTCGAGGAGCCGGATAGATTCTATTTGATCTTCGAGAAAATGCGCGGCGGACCATTGCTCAATCACATTCAGCAACGGGTGCGTTTCTGCACAAATGTGGAATTTTGCGCTTCGCATTTCGTTTGCCCCAGCACTCGTTTCACTTTCGTCGTCGTCATTTCAGTTCGTTTCAACGTTTTCTCCTTTCCATCCAGGTATACTTCACCGAGCACGAAGCCAGTCTGGTCGTGCGTGACATCGCGAACGCGCTCAAATACCTGCACAACCACGGTGAGGCAGCCGGTTTTTTTGAAGTCATGCTTTTGGTGGCAGCAACATCATGACGAAACCGCAATGAGCGAACTTTTTTGTCAATAAAAAACTTTGACATAATTTTTTTTGGAGGTTCACATCGGGAACTCCCACCGTTGGAAGGAGATCCGATCCAGAGGCCTTTTCAGAAACGTTTTTGGAGCCTCGAGTCGAACTCTTGGTTTAGCGGTCCAGTGCCCCTCAGACCAGTTGACTCCTGACGCCTCCGAGCAGTTGACCACGGATGAAATGTGTTTCTGCTGCAGGCATCGCGCACCGCGACATCAAGCCTGAGAACATCCTGTGCACGTGCGCCGACCGTGTGTCGCCGGTGAAACTCTGTGATCTCGATCTGGCCAGCAAGGCGATGTCGTTCAACGCCGCCAACATCAAGACGCCCGAGCTGCAGTCGCCCGTTCGTGAATGGCTTTTTTCATTTGAGCACTCGATTTTATTGTTGTATACTGTATTCAACAAGTGCAGCGACAGAAACTCCCGCCATTTTGATTTGTTCATTTTTTTCTTTGTCAGGTCGGCAGCGCCGAGTTCATGGCGCCGGAAGTGGTGGACGCGTTTGTCGGCGAGTCGATCCACTACGACAAACGCTGCGACATGTGGTCGTTGGGCGTCATTCTGTACATAATGCTCTGCGGGTATCCGCCGTTCTACGGCGAGTGCTGGCGCGACAACTGCGGCTGGGACCAGGGTGCGCGCGCGCTTTCATAGACACTTAATCGGCATTCATGAACAAGTATTCGGCGACGCATAGCTGTGTTAAAATAGAGCTACGCGGTCACTAAATATTGCTTCATGAATGCCCCGGCCTTCATGAACCCGGTTTTTTTTTAGTTCATTTCGCTCTGTTTCTTCATGTTTTTCTGTCCATTGTCGCGATGTTCATTGAATCCCGACTTCTGCAGGCCTACAATGCTCCGACTGTCAAGAGTCGTTGTTCTCACGCATTCAACGCGGCGAGTTCGACTTTCCGAAGGAGGACTGGCAGCGAATCAGCGAGAGCGCGCAGGACTTGATCAGGCGTCTCTTGGTTGGTGTGGCGCTGGTTTTTTGGGTGCTGCAATTGTTTCTCTCAGGGCGTAAATTACGATTTTATTTTGGGGCTTGTTAGTCAGGTGGCCTTTATGGTTTTGGTCTTTTGTCTCGTGTTTTGGTTGACTGGTCATTACAATGGCGTGACTGATCAGATACACCGAAAGTGTACTTTGTTCGTCAGAATGAGGAAGAAAATTATGACCAATAGAATGACTATCGCGAAAAATGGCCATTGCACATCACGGCGGCCGTTTCTCGATGGAAATGGCTCATAAATTTCGTGCACATTTTCATGATCATTGCTCGATTTCCCGTGTAGTTCTCGTGTGTGCATCAGTTGTTGTTATAATGCATCAGTTGTTGTTATAATGCAGCCCTATAAAAGAGCCGTGTTATTCTCGCTCGCGTGTTATTGTGCTTTGTTCCCTCTGTTTCTATGTGTCTTGTGTGTTTATTTCGGTCGTTTTGTTGCACAAACGCACACGTGCGTGCATTTGGAGGACAGAGTTCTTCGTAAACATTTATTCTCGCGAAACTCGATTTGCGGTCGACCGAGCAAAACTGGCTTCGTATCCGGACGCGGACCTCATGACAGACACACAAGTTGAACATGATAGAAATTCATTCAGGCTTGTGTGGCGTGGCGAGCGTGTGTGTTTATGTAGCAAGCAGCACTGCCATGGTAACGCCCGCTCCGAGCGCTATGCATCCGTTGACTTTGCATTTATTCATGCACGTTTTTGTGACAACGACAACCGCTACTAATTGCTCATTCTATACGGGGGCCCTGAACTGAAATCCGCAGACGAGCATCATGCTCACGGTGCTGATGCGGCAGTTTTTCTTTCCGTAACTGTGTGCATGAACGGATTCCGCCTTTTTTCCGAGACGGTGACTCCAAAAGCGGATTAAAGTGAAAATACATTCGATCTCAATGGTCTTACTCTTATGAGTCACGTACATGAGCGTTTCAAAATTAGACGTGACATAGATTATGTGCGGCGGCTTTTGTTGAGTGTCAGCACTTTGCACAGAATTTTTAACAGATTACTTTTTGCACTTTACATTTTTTCTCAAGAGGCTCAAAATTACTAAGACAGACACAGGATATGGACTAAAATTTTGTGGAACACAACATGTGATGTGTCATTTGCACGGTTATTTTGGCTGATTCATTTTGGCTTGAGAGTGCAGTTCGCAAGAACACAAGAGAACACGGTGTGTTGTTGAGTGAGTGATGTTAGGAGCAAAGCAATGCGGTGTATCTGAGCCGGATGATAAAAACCGGGAATGGACAGCGAATATGTGACATATTCTCGCTGGTTTCCTTATTTGAAGAGCCCATTTCTGTCATATTGGTTTTTCTCGGACGGTCGGTTGGAGAAATGGAGAGAAAAGCGAAAATTTGCTACATTTCCTGCGTGTGCCGGGTGGGCCATTTATTGGTGTCGTTATTATGCACGCGTGTGCTGGGTTCTTTGTGAGCTGCCCGGAGCGCGATTTGCCACGGCTGATAATTTTGAGCTGCAAGACTCAAGAGCCACGGGGGACGGAAATGAAGAGCTGGCCTGCTCAGCAAGCAGCTGGTTGTTTCACTGCATGTGACGGATTTTTGGCTCGTGTCTCTTGTTGGATTGAACCTTGGCTCTAGCTCTTTATGGTCAGCAGGTTTTTCGAATGAGATTGAGAGAGAACATTTTCGAAGACGGGAATTAGTGTTTGTGTGGATGTTTTTTTGTTAGAAATCGACACGCTCATGCCATTTTGAATAAAGAAAGGGCGTTGTCAATATTTGCCGTGTTTGCTCTAATTGCTTTTAGATGTGAACTAACAGCTTTCCGCAGGTCGTCCATTCGATTGAATAGGGCCAGGGCCAGGTGCTTTCAATTGAACATAATGAGCTGAAACATATCGACGTTCTGTAAGAGTTTCATTTAGGTTAGGTTGGGTGTGGTGGTGTGCTTTCTGCAGGGACACGGATCTGGTGATCTCATGTTCATAAGATTCAACGGGGAAAGGGGCAAGGAAAGGCGAAGTTTAGCATTAAAATCTCAATGATGGGTGGAAAAGTTAAAAAGGGTGTCGCAGTGCATTCTTTATTCTTACCTTGTTATTAGTGATTCAGTGATGTTACAGTGATTCTTATTCGGAGAGTACGACTAGTCATTAGTTTTCTGGCGTGCCTTATCAACTCGGTCTGATCAGTTTGCTTGCACTGCGCTTCTTTTGTGGTTAGGGTGTTTGGTTGGGTGGCTTTAGGGTCGGTCGGTCCATGGGTTCATTTACGAGAGTGATCGAATTGTTTACCGCGTTCTGCGCCACAAAGGTCACTAGTTCAAGTGCTACTGAGTCAGGGATCACTCATTCATGTAATACATGATGGGACAGAGGGAAGAGTAAATTTGATTGAGTATAGTATACGGAGTCTCGGTTGAAAATCTGGATGATACAATATAGAAAGAGGTTGGGTCGAAGGGACGTTGTGATAAAATGAAATGAAACATGAATCAAGGTTGATTCCCTTTTTTTTCAGGTGAAAGACGCGAAACAACGCTACTCGGCCGAGGAAGTGCTCAATCATCGTTGGATCAACGAAGAAGCGCCGAAAACACCGCTGCAGACGCCCGACGTGCTCATGCGGTACGTCGAATCGCGCTTTTTTCTGCATCTTATCTTTTTTTCGAAGTTGGTAAAGTATCATCATTGCTGTTGTGTCCAGGCAGAATGAACGTCCGATACAACGTTACTGGCAATTGTTTGTTTCAAACGATATTGTTTCGTTTTGGCGAAATTGTCACTCGGCAGTGCAGTCGAAAAACACCACTGGTGTCAGAGCGTCAGCCTGTCACTTCCAGGCACCCAGCTCACTAAAAATGGCCTATTATGCGACTTTGTTGCGGTCTCAAATTATTCTGAATGCGGGCTATTTTTGTGTCACACTCTGTGATCTGATACTGCAGTGCACGGCCACGGCCGACAAAAAAACGCGCATTAGTTCGTTTGTTCGCTGTTCGTTTCGTCGTGCAAATATAGGTGGAGAGTCGGTTTCTCTGGTGCGCGCAGGTATCGCAGGCAACCCAGATTCGGATTATTCCGCGAAAAGCGTTTTTTTGGAGCTGTGTGGTGATTAAAAAAGTTTGGCGGTTGGTTTGCTGCGGGCGTGTGTGTGTTTTTGTATGGGACTGCAGCTGGCCGTGCCAGGTCCGGCGTTTTTCGCGATAAAATGACCACTAACCTAAAATATCGGCGGTGCTGCAGATTTCGCATTGATTTTCAATCTCGCTCGCGACTACTGGAAATAATTCACATAATAACATTGTGTTGGTTGGTTAGTTGCTGCGCGCTGGGCTACACTGCGCTGGATTTGCGTTTTCTCGCGTTTTTATAGTTTGTTATTATCATTTTACGATCCGTGTGTCGTGTCGTGTTACGTCCCCGTGTTGTTGGTTGCGTGCTGGTTGTACTACTACTAATACTAATCGAATGGTTGTCTGTATGCAAAGAGGGGTTGGTGGGCTTGACTTTCGGAGTCTTGATTTTTGATTAGAACAAATCTGAAGTGACGCAGCTTTCGCACAGTGGTCAACAAGGCGCACGGAGGCACTGAGTGCGAATTTCACTTGTATTTTCTGTCATTCACACCATCGGGAATACGAACCACCACATAAAATCGCATATAACATCACATAAAATGTTTGTGCGACATATGGGCTGATTTATTGGATGCAAAGTCATAAAAAATAACGACGGCGTGTGACTCTCCCCATGAATTTTACAGTTGACAAAATGCATAACTTTCGGTTCAGTTTGAATAGGCGTCTGATTTGCAATCCATGATTTTAATGATTGGTAGCGGTGTTAGTGCGTTTCCAGTTTTCGTTTGTGCCTGGAAACTAGGAAAGTTGTTTCAGTCTTCGCGTCGCCGTTCTAGCTGTGAGCCCGTTGCTTTTGTTCAAGACAAATAATGCTGTGTGTCGCGTGCGTTCAACTTGGAGCGCTACTTGTTCGAAAGCACTTGTCTGTCAAGCACGGAATGGAAGATAACGAAACTCTGCTGGAATTCTTTCTGTAAACAATCGCCAACTCGTTGTCCGTGTGGCGCCACGTTGCTTCACGTGCCTGTCAACTTTGTGTTTCTATGTGTGTTCAGTTCCTTTTACGTCCCCGTTTCAAAACTGAAGTATTAGCTTGTTGTTGTGTTCTTATCTGGCGTAAAGATGGCCCGTGACAGATAGTGAAGTAGTTGCAAAATGTAATGATAATCGATGGTGGTATGCTTTGAGAGAAATGGACTACATCGGGTGACCGATGGTGTAACAGACTACGGTACACGTGTTCGCAAGTGAATTGTGACATTGGCTGGACTGGCACAGAAGATACAAAATGAATTATCAAGGGACGTGGCAACGAGGTGCGACTGAAGCTGAACTCGAAATCATTATTACTATTGTGGTTTCCTGTTGCTACACTCTTCGCCGTTAGACATTTGTAATCTTGAATAAGTAACAAAACAAGACAAATGGATTATTGTGTGGCCGGCTACTTGTTCCATGGAGTATGGAAGGAATAGCCGTTGTTTGTAACTAACCTAGTCCGGGTGTTACGCGCGTTACATTTTGTCCAAAGGTGCTCTAACAGACGAACTCGATGAGCACGACACGACAGTCGATCTGAACTAATAAGGTAGTTAGTACGTTCTATTGAACTCGAGTGCTGTATTATGAAGTCGACAATAAGAGAGACATAATTTGCATCAGGTCCGTTCGTATTTGGTGGTCGAGATTGTGTGTGCTCAGGGCTGTTGTGTGTGTGTGTGTGTTTCGATTCGACGTCGTTTGTACCTGCTGTGTGTGTGTCTGATTATTGTTTACCCGTGCATTTCTTCATTTCATTTTGCATTCACCTTGGCTCTACATACTGTCGTGTGGCCGCCATTATCTACTTCACTGCTGTTCAGTGCACCTTATTATAACTGCCCTGGTCCTAGTTTGGGCGTTCGTGTAACCCCACCCGTTCGATTGAAACACAATGAAGCAACGAGCAATATTGTCTGCTTATTTTAGCTGACCTTGTTTGTTTTGTTCAGCGTTCGGCTTGTTTGAGTTATGGGCGTTTTCAAAAATTTCAATTGCTGAAACGGTACCATCAATTGTTAGTCTGTCTGAGCTTGGTTTTTACAGTGTCTGTCTGCGACCTGGGTCACTGACCACCGTTGAAGTGGAATAGAGCAAATTTAGTTCGCATTGTTGAAATTCCGAATTTCAATGAACTTTCAGGCGAAAACTAGTCATCGGATAGTTTTTTCTTGTATCCAGCCAGAGTACAACAACAGCCAACACTAAGCGTTGAAAAAAATGGTGAATAATGTGATTTTTCGAGCGACATTTGAATGGAATTACTGAATGCAAATCGCAGACATCGACTGAAACAGTGAAGTATCAATGGTGATGTTGTTGGTGTGTGTGTGCACGCAGCCATGCGAGAATTGCGAAAATGCACAATTTCGCCACCCCAACACAATCCGCATCTATTATTCGCATCTAGTCGAAATCAATGTGAATGCCCTGTGCCCGATCATGGTTTTAATAAAAAAACCATATCCACAACACCTTTATGTGCAGTTTTCCAAATTTTATGGTTGGCAAAATTAGCAATGAACATACTGGGAACTATTTTATTGTGTGTGTGCAACACAAACATTTTAGTCTGCACGTCAGCAATTTTATTATCTGAACTATTATGGTCAGCTATTATGGTCGCGTTTGAAATGATGTCGTTTGAAAAAAAAGCTTTTCAAAAATTGTTCTGACATGTGTTAGCCGAGCATCATGTTTTTTGCTTCAATAGATTGGGAGCATAAGAGAAAAATTCAAGTGAAGTTGCACCACACACTTTGGGTTCTACCGTTTTATTACCACAGCAGCATAAATATTGAATGTGATCTTTTCCTGACGCTTAACTTGAACCAACAAAGCTGGTCTCATGACACCAAATGCCCAAGCGGAAACGTGGCTTCCCTTATGACATGGCATGGCAAGTCAAAGTCAAAACATAACGTGACGTCAGAAAATTGTTTACGCGCTTTTCTGTTTTCACATTTGAAATAAAAATGTAACGGCAACAGCGGGCTGATTTCGATTCGAATCTAGCCCATATGTTGTTGATTTGATCACAATCAGCGAGTAAACAACTCAGCTGGTGTTTTTTCTTTGCCTCTTGCGGCAGATTCAAGGTCGTTTTCGGTTGAAAGAAACTGTCCTTTTTCAACAAACATGTTATCTCGTTGTTTGAACGCACAAATAGATCAATTGAGTATGAAAAAAGGGACGGGACGCGTTTTTCACTTGCATTTGAAATTCATGCGTTTGTGGTGGTGAGCTGCGTTTTATTTGTTTTTGGCGGTTGTTATTCGGGAAAGGTAAATAGGAAAAGGTTTTTTTTTTCGAATTCCAAATGTGACTTGGTTTGGAGGAGTGGAGAAGTTCATTGTACCCGCAAAGGGTCGTTTTCGGCGTTGAAATGTTTCTTGCAGAATTCGTAATACATGTTCAAAAGAAAAAAAACAACAATAAAGAAGCATTTTTATTGTAGATTCTAATAACTGTTGTGCCCACCGTTTTACAAGACTCAGTCTAAACCACAAAATATCAAGCTTGTGCAGTTTTGAAATGATTTCTTCTGCAACTCAATTGTTCACGACAAAATTCGACGGAGTCATGCGATTAAATTGAGCCTGTAACCGGTTTTCTTGTCAGCAGTGAATGAAAACCGCTGTTTTGATTTTGTATTGATGGCTCTTTGTTCGAGACCTGCCAAGAAAACTGGTTTCGGTTTTTTTGTTGCGTGGTTGTGCATTTGCATTGAAGTTGTTTTTGTGCGACAACGATTCCCATGTTGATTCCGGGCAAACAAAGCGCCGAAAGATGGCAAATGTGCATTCGTTGCGTTTCGATGCTTAACCGAAGCATATGGCTGCGTGTTTGTATCACGCGATCTTCTTTGAATGCAAACGCAAAAGACTTTGAACATTTGCCAAATGTGCAGACACAGTGAGCTTGATTGAGTTCAGCCACGTGGGCTGTTTCTGTTGTTGACAGCGTTATCCATGCAAAGTTGCCATAAACTACGGTAAACACACAAGAACCGGTTTGCACACAAACAACGGAACGTGGTTATCGGTTGGAGAGGTTTTCAGGGGAGGGGGCTCATTTCATTTTTTTTCGACAGTGAAAGAGTGTGGGGAGAATATGTTGCTCGGCGCTGCTGAACACGCCACTCCGCACCCACAGCGGCATTTGCAGAGCCGCAGGGCGTTTCAGTTGTTTTTGTTTTTGTTTTGTTTTAAGTTGCCACTCAGGAGAGGCCGTGTGGTTGTGCACACCACGTGACTCTTGAATTGCAGCGCTTGCTGAACTTTTGATGTTCAGTGTTTCAACAAAAAATGTACCGTTTGCTGTGCACCCACAAACACGCACACATCCACAACATGACATGTTTACCAACCAGGAACTTGCTTAGGACGCTGTGCGCTGTGCACCAATAACAAAATGTCAGAAAAAATACAACGTGACGCCCAGCTCAAGTCGTACGGGGACGCTGGAAAAATTTTCCGAGCCGAGAACATTTTGGAACTTTGCCCGTGTGCGGTGCGGCGTTGTGTGTGTGTTCGTTCGTGTGCGGCTGGGAAGCTCACTGGTTTTGGTTTTATTATGTCAGCGCACTGTGCACATAACGCATCGTTCCAACATCGACGTCGCATAGTCACGTGTTTTTGCGCTCGGCACAACCGGCTAAACTGATCACTGGAAATTGTGTTATTCCATTTGCAACGCTCGCTCGGTGTGTGTGACGCAAACTGCTGGGGAGGGGGACTGACTGAGTGACTGATCTGTACAATGCTGACGAAAAAGTGCACATTTGATTTTGCCACCACAAAAAAATCTGCCGACTAAAAAAACAGTGATGATACTCGATGCATAAAAAATGATCGAACGAGTGATTCATGCTCTAAAGCAAATGTTCAAAGTTGTGCAATTGGCACGTTTCAGCAAGGACAGCGCGCGTGACCTGCACCAGATGCAGGAGAACTTCAACGCGTTGGGCCGCATCGAGTTGACGCAACGACTCAGCAGACACAGCAACAATCATATTCTGCTGCGGCAACACATGGCGGCCGCTGTTGCTGCTGCTGGTCAGTGGAAATCAGTTGCTCTTGGCTGACCAATTGGCAACAGTGACTTGCGATCTTTCCGTTTAGCTTTGCGATACAATGCGTTTGTAAACCTAGAAAGGAAGTTAGTTTCAAGCTTGATATGGCAATAATTCAAAATTATTCAAGCAACTATGTCGTGTCTTAGTGGCTTTGGTTGGGTCACTTCAGCAATATTGAATTGGTGTGTCGATTGAATTGAATCGAATTGAAACCGCTTTCTTATCGATGCGCGCATTGAGTCGCAGAACCAAAAATAGACAACAGAGTAAACATAGACTGATGTGACGTTTCAACAAGGCCTCTTCCACTGTTTACATTTCGAATTCAGGCACACAGCCGCCGTCGGGCACCGTTGGCACGATGCAGCCGCCGCCTCCACCGAGCGCCAGCAGCAACGCATCGGGCGCACAGACGCCGTCGGCCGGCGGCTCGCCGTCGCGCAACGCCACCATCGGCTACATCCAAGCGAGCTCGCAACGTCGCAAGGCGAGTCCGGTGCCGGCGGCTGCAGCGACCTGCGCCGACGCTCGCTCGATCTCGCCGGCGTTGCTCGCAACACGCGGCAGCGACGATCGTGTCAGCGTGAAGTCGTGAACCGCGCCACTCGTAACACCGCAATCTCGACGCCTCGTTTTCACCTCGGCTGCTGCTCAGTACTGTTCATCAAAGCACACTCACCACAACACAACACACGTCACATCCACAAACCAACACCAAGCATCAACGGCGGTTTCTTTTTCTTCTTTTCATTCTCCCCCTCGAATATTTACTTTCGTGTTTGTGTTCTCTCTTTTTGTTGTGTGCGTGTCGTCGTGACTTCCGTTGGTTGTCTATATTATTAGTCTTCTGACGAGGAAGTTCTCTACGCGCACGTTTCGCACCGCAAAAACGCACATGATTGTTTCAATCGGAGTTTTTCTTTTGTTGCTTCCGTTCGTTCTCTTCCTGTACATCTACATTTACACACTTAGTGCAACGGTTGTCAACGAACTTGGCTGTTATATACAACTGCACCCTTTGTTTTCGCTATGTAAATTTCGTTTTACGCAAAAGTGTCTCAAGTGTTTTAAAACAACTGTAACCTTTCAAATTTATCGTCTTTAAAACATGGTGATGTTTCGTTTATTCTGTACACAAGTTTTTTCCCTGTAGCTTCAATCTTAACAATGCCTAATCTGGTCGTCGATGAAAAACAGTATTCCAAAAAAAGTTGTTTGCGTTCAACATTATGTTGCCTACTTGAAGTTTTAGGGCTTTTTATCCAACTTGATGTTCTTGTACAAATGAGAGCGCCTGTTGGTAACATTTTCTTCTGGGTCTTCTATGAATTGGGTGATATAATGTGGCTTTTTTGTCTTTAATCAAAGTTCATTTCCGATTTCGTTAGGATTTTTGTGCTGCGCGTCAGCGGCAACCTTGAGCATGAAATCGGCTATTTCGATATCCGACCACTTGTCGTTACTTAATGGTATTTTTTGTTTGGTTTTTTTTAGCAGTCGCGCAGTGTTGCAATATTGTTGCTTATACCATCACGGTTTTCGTTTTATCTACGCTACCTGGAAAACACTCAAGATCGCTGTTTTGTCTGCTTGCTAGTAACATCCGCTGCACGATGTTTTCTTGTGGCGATCATCTCAGTGCGAGCAGCGATTGATCCGATTTCACCTCAACCCTAAAGTTGTATTGTTCTCCTCAGTCAATTGTTTTGTTTCGTTTTGTTTACCAGACGACGTGTAATATATTGTTGAGAAGTGTATCCAATTTTGTATTACTTTTGCTGACGACAAACACACCAGCAAAGAAGTCACGCAGCAACGGCGTTGCGATACACGACAGCTGAGTGGCGATTCGTGTTCGCTGACGCTCTCACCCTGGCAAATTTCACCGCTCTCTCAACATTCTCGCGACATTCTCGTGTATACACATTCATCAATATTGTCTGATACAGTTACCGGTAATTGTCGGTTGGAATCTTTGCTTCCAAGTAGTTTTTGTTTTCCTCGGTGAGTGCACTTCACAGTACTCGACAATATTGAATTCACATTTTGAAAGCAAAGCATTTCGCCGGCAATCTTTTTCTTCGTTCTCTAGTGCGTACTTTATGACAGAAGTACGTGCGGTTCTGGCGTTGTGTCTGTTTGGTGTGCGATGAACCTGATCGTTGTTTCGACACTACATGGATACCAATTCGCTGCAAATTGTGTGCGTTCAACTGCGCGTACTTTGCTTTTTTCATCAATTCGGTTGATGTTCTTAGTAACTATAAACACGATTGTTCTTGTGGCCAAGCTGTGTTTACGAGTGCTTCTATAATTAGTGCCGATTTTTTATGTTTTCGTTATTTTCCGTTCATTTACGTTTGAGATTTTTATTGTTAGAGGTCAATTGGTTATTTTTTGTTTGTGATGCCTCGATAAAAATTCTGAGAAAATTATCAGAAAAAATTACAAAAAAACGTGTTTCAGCTGCTACTCTGAATTCGTCCTTAGGCGCAGCGTGTGCAACTGTTCCACTATTGCGAACAGTGACATGCGTTCGCTAATCATAGTATGGGTTCTGTGTTCTTCATATTCAACCATTTTCAACACCCTTTTCATATTTCGCTCGGTTGTAGTATTTTTATTTGGTCATAGCATTACTGTTCGTTCGTTAGTCGAGTTTATTATGCAAATCCGATTTCTTCTTTCGTTTGTTGTAAGCTTAGATAGTAATATTTGGCTTAATACACCTTTGTACATATTGTAACTGGTGTTTTTATGTCTATCCACACACAAGAAACAAGCCCCATGTAAAGTCCATTTTGTAAAATTACAATCTTAAATTGGTAACTGAAATGTGCCGCAATTACTTTGAATCATTATTGCCCTGACATCTTGGTTTCACGTGAACAACCAGTAAAAGTTAAAAGAGTAAAAATAGAAATAAATAGAGCGTATCTCTGATGTGAAACCGGGAGTTCATAGTTTTTAACAAGCGTTTACGGGTGTTTGTTTGGGCTTTTATGGTTTTTTGGCGATCATTGGCGGTTTTTGTTTACCGTTCATGTTCTGCTGATATAACTTGCTATGTTCAGTGGGGCAGTGATGTTGTACATGGCTTTATTTTTAATTTGCCACACTATTTCAAGAATCTTTCGTAATTTATTACGAAAGTGTTTTAAATTTTATTTAACTTCATTTCCGACTTCCAGTTGAGTACAAAAACCCAGATCGCATCTGAAAATAGTCGTTTCTTCAGTAGTAAATTGTAATGTTGATTTCAACTAATATGTTAATATCATGAAGGAACCGTACGCAGTGTGTTTTATTTGTATATATTGTATCAATGATGGTTTAATTTTCTTGCAATATTTTAACCATTAATAGTTTTTGCAGTTTAAATGTGCACAGTAGTTCTTTTGATTCCTTTTCTAAACTTGTCAAAAGGATCTGTGACGCGACTTGATAATTTCTCTCTATTCTGTCGCCAATCATACTCCCATCGTGTTCCTTTCTGTCACTTTTGAAATTAGAGATCGCAAAAAAATAAGCCAACCGCCAGCAATAACAGCCAGAAATGTGGTGACGTTCTTAAAACAATAGAAGGATGGCCCGTGCTTGCGATTTGGTTTTTTCTACTTTTCAAAATTTGAAATCGCCATCACATTTATTAAGTTGTGCAGACCGTGTCTAGTTTCACTTCCGTTTTTTTATTTGTAATAGTTCTACAAATATATAAAAATTTATTTTTTTGAAACAAGTAATTTAACAATGCCGTTTTTTCCATTCGTTCTTTCATATATTATATTTGAAAACTGTACAAAAAATGAGTCTTGATAGGGTTTAACAGAGTTATATATTTTATTTAGTATTAGCCATTTTGGTTTAACATGCAGTGTCAATTTGTAGTTCTCTCGGTAAAAAACCTGTAGCTGCGGGCGACCACCTAACTGTATTTGGTTTACATTCACATTTTCCCGGACCGAAGCCGCCCATATGAACATTTGTCTTGCTTTGCTAGTGATTTTGAAAGACGTGTTTCTTTGTGACATTGTGATTTTTACCAAGGACTGGCACACCTATCTATTTTTCCTTAGTATCATTCAAATCATATGTAAGTGTAAAGTTTTACCGCAAAACGACAGTCATGCCGGTTCTCGGCAGTGCTTATTGGTGGATGTAAAAAATGTTTAATGTCTATCAGTACCTACCTATTATCTTAAAATCTCTACTGGAAAAATAGTTTTCTAATTTCAACTGATTTTAGTCGTGTGTCCTTTTTTAAGCAGCGGCAGTGCTGTAATAACTGCAGATTTTTGGTGCTAGTTTCGTTTGTTTTAATTACTTTTCTAAAATGTAATGGAAAAGATGTTGTAACTGACGTTATTTCACCTTTTAAATTAAACTTCCAGCTGCCGGGCACTAAAGAACAGCGGACTGTTGCAACATCTTACTTGTTTATCACCGCCCATTGTTTTGTTATTTTTTGTTACCTAATTTTGGATTTCGATTATTTTGCACTCTATGATGTGCACTCTACGCGCCACTTATGATACAGATGTGTACATATGGTTTTTTGAATGTTTTGAAACAAAGAATAGCAAAAAGTGAGCATGTAATTAGACCAATGTGTTTTCATAGTCATGTTTTTGGCGATTTACACGAATTTTAAATTGTAATGAAGTAAGGAACATTGTTTTATCATATCACTGAGAATGTGTTCATGTTTGAAACCGGTATGTGTTTTCTTCGAAGTAAAAAGTACTTTTTTTATCTTATTATTCAACAGATCTTCATACCTTGGTCAATTATCAACTCACCAGAAAAAATCTTGCATTTTTGTTGATTTTTCTTTACTGCTACATGTAACTAAGAGGTTTGCGATCGGTCAGTTTACAGATGTAATTCAGTTGTCGATTGTTATTTTGTTCTTGGTTAAATTTTTCACATCCCTGTTACTTGTTTACGTTCACATTAACCGTTGAGCCGTTTATAATTGTTGATTGGGTAACACGAGTGAACTATTTTTTTTCTTGGCTGCAAGCTTTCGGGCTCAGGGATTTTTCGTCAGACAAAAGTGGAATTGTGCGTCGACTGAGGTTTTGGTAGCCTCGTCGTGTGTGGTTGAAATGTGTGTTTTCATTTAAAAAAACTTGTGTTTCTACATTTAATTCAAAGGTTCATGAATGAATTTGTGAAGTTTTTTCCTTGTACGCCGCACCACTGAATTTTTGCGTTGTATTTCTTGGCTTGTCCATTTTGCTGTTAATGGTCATTTGTTGATTTGTAACACTAAAACAAATACAATACATGCCGTGATAAATATTAGTATTTAAAAAAGAATCGTTCAGAATCAAAAGGGAAGTGGAAAAAGAACCCAAATTCGCCACCGGTCATTATAATTGTTGTAATGTGGAGAATTTCTTTCCGCCTGTCGGTTTTCAGTTGGTTTTATTTTTATTCTGTGTTTCAGTCACTTCCAACAAAAAGTGTAGTGTAGTGTACGTGTTTCTATCTTATTTTGTGATTGATCAATCAGTTAACTTGTCGACTTGAGAATTTTGGAGTCTTTTATTGCATTCAAAAAAGAACTGCGGTTTAGTTTCTTTATTATCGGTTGTTTCGTTTCTATTATCTTGGTTATCGTTTGTACAACGTTAATCCGACAAAAAAGTAATAAAAACCCCACAAATGCAATGGATTCAACGTCGCTAATAATCGCTAATGAAACAAACAAATGAAAAACCCAACAAGATTGTAGATCAACAACTAAAGCTAAACGAAGTGAAACAAATGAGGAATCTAAAATAACGCAAATGCAAGACTGATAAAGTAAAAGAAGTGAAACTGAACCTGAGATGATCAAGAAGTAAATTTCACAAATAACCAGTACTGCTTAATCGTGACTTTCATAATACTGACACTGAGCTACAAAGACAAACATCGTGAAGGCAGTGAACAGCGAAGACGAACGACACTATGTGCAGCGTTGCAGCAGCTCGAGTGACCGCTGATAGACAAAGAACAGCGTTGCGTTCGTCGGGAAACTGCGCACGGTCAACGCGAGTCCGCCACGAAAAAACGCTCGCACACCTTCGTCCGTCCAAATGCACCGCGCACAGTGCCAACTGTCGCGATACCTGTTGCGTTGGCGAGTTCAGGTTGGTTCACGATACAAACGTGGAGACAATTTCAGTTCGTTTCGGATCGCTTTTTGGTCTGTGACTGTGTGTAACTGTCTTAAGACTTTAGAACAAACAAGAAAAAGAAAAGATGTGGCAAAAATGACATAAAAATATAAAAAAATAAAAAGGATAAACGAAGAGACATCTCAAAAGAGTCATTTGTTTGGTTTTGGTTTTTCATCATAATGTTGAGCCGTCACAGGTGTTGCTGTTTTTAACCTTGCGTTTAGGAAAGCCATTCATTGAAGTTTCTTTTTGTCGTTCATTGATTGTTTCCGGTTCTTCAGCGATTTTCAATTGAATGCGGTTTTCGGTTTGTGTATGAATTTATATGGAACACAGTATGTGCCCTCCAAATGTTTTTCAACTTTAGTTTGTGTCATTTTTTGGTAGATACCGGGGTAGATTTCGGTAGATTTCAACCTTTGGGTGCCCATTTCCGGTATCAACAGCATAGTGATAAAATAATTGTTTGTTTCATTTATTTTTGAATAATTTTGTCATTATGTTACCGACAATGTGTTGTTTTGCTGTTGGTGCTGCGTGTTGAAATAAACTATGAACAATTATTTCAAGCACGCACTTTTCCTCATTGCTTTCAAGCAATGTTGAACGCGACTGACACTAGGAACTGTTTTGAAGTGGGAAGGATAAACAAGACAAAGGGCTTGGTTATGCAGAATCTTTTGCTGTCTGAATGAAATTCCATGATAAACAAACCGATGTTCTCGAAAAATAGCCGTTTCTTTTTCATGAAAAAAAAACGAAATGCTTCCCAGACTCAGTCCAGGTAGAAAACGGCGTGAAAGCAGGCCGAAACCGACGCACGTGTGTTTTTTACCTGAGCGGCGTTTTCGTCCAGTCCTGCGCCTGCAGTCTGCTTTTTACGACGTCGAGCGGCAGAATGCTGATCCAGCCAGTGACGCCCGCGACACCGCCAGCGAACAAAGTCGCCGCCGTTCTGTGTGCGCAGGAACCGTATTAAGGGGCATATTCATGAAGCAGTATTTTTAATGACGCGTAGCGTCACCCAGTGCTGCTTCATGAATGCTGCTTAATGCAAAAAAGCAATGTTTTCCGTTTCTTTCCAGTCACCCACTTGTACTGTTCGTTATCGCCGCGTAGATTGCGAAACAGCCACTCGTAGACGGGAATGTAGAAGTTGAAGCCGAGAATGTCACGCGCCAGCATCACCGTGCCGCCGGCGAACAGGCCGCGTGACACGCCCAACTCGCCGTACAAACGGCGGGCGCAGTCGAACGGGCCCGTGTATAGGGCGGCACCGGTGGCTGTTCCCTTGCGGGCAGCACTACGGCCGACTCGTGGCCGCGTCTCCCAGAAGTGGCCGAGGTTCTCTGAAAATGCAGAACATGAACATTATAGCTGAAAAAGCTGAACACAGAATTCTGTGCAAAAATACCGAATCGAATCGAATGATGTCTCTGGTCTCTGCATCGAACCTTTTTGCACTTGAAGTTTGATTTTGATCACATCAACTGGCACTGCTAACGTCCATTGGCACATCGTACCAACGTTGGATGCAATGATCACCTGAAACACCACAATGGTCGAACAAAGCAGCAAAGGCGGTAAAACCGGACGTTCAGGCCAACCTGTGTCAACGTTGGTTCAATGTTGGCGTCAGCTTGCAGCAAACGCAACGTCACTCCGTAGCCACCAAAGATTAGCGCATGCATGCATCCGGTGCTCAGTATTGGTGCCATCATGCCTTTGTAAAGGCCAGACAACTGAGCCAAATCACAATACGAGTTTTCGTCGAAAATTCGGACAAAGAAAAATGCCGGGTCACTTCAGCACGTTTCTAACCGTTTCATTTCGAACGGTTTCCAGCGTACACCGAACAAGACTCGTCTCGCCAAACGTCTGCATCCGCACTTTCACCGTGTCCAATGGGTGACCAACCAGTAAACCGGCAGCCCCTGAAAAACCATCAAGCAAGAAAAACGTGCAAATGCAGAAACAAAAAAAACATTTTGCATTTCCAGACACCTTCTCACGGCTCACCTCACCTGCAAGCCAACCGGCTGTAAAATCGGTTGCCACCGGTGGATGTGCTGCAGAAGAAGTCTGCTTCTCGGGCTCGAAACCATCCAACACGTCCATTGTGTTTGCGTGTGACTAACACAACACTGGTTGCAATCCAATTCAACCCAAACACGACACTGGTTGTCATCCAGATGTTCAACACAAACAACGATCAAGTTTTTTTTGTCGGAAATAGCTAGCACGTGCAATTGTTTTCATTTTCAGGCAGCATAGTGCAAAATAACACACAGTTTTTTGTTGGTCGCTCTTTGAAAAAAGCACTGAAACATCGGAACACTGACAGGCTGAAGAGCATTGCTTGCTTTCGTGCTGATTATTTTTTCGCTGTTGTGAACTGCGCAGATAGGTCAACGGTTGTTGAGATAGCTGCAGCGTATTCACAAAATGCACGTACGTGGATAGCTATTAGCAGATAATCGCAACACTCACTGGTAGCGCTCATGACAATGACCACTTTTTTGGAAAATTTGGCCCCACTGAACGGGTCAGGCCCGGGCCGGGCGGGCGGGCGCTGCAGCAACCAAAATGCGGAAGACTCATTTGTTCACCTTGTTTTGACTGTCAGTAGAATTAGAACTTGAGTTTTTTTGCCCGTGAAACTTGTGGGTTGCCTGTGTCACTGACAAAATCACGCTCGTTTCATTACCGTGGGTGATTTGCCGTGACTCCTGTCTTCACTAATCGTTTACTCACTTAAAGTCACCATGTGTATCGTTTTGTTTTTATATGGTGGCATCATTACTTCGTTCCAGTCTTTTGATTCCGACCATCCGAGCAGGCTCAACCGGATTGGTTGCTGCAGTCAGTTTGCAGACGCATTGGTGAGTTATTTTTTTTTAAATGACAAGTGCAAACAAACAATATGAAACAAGCGTGCTTTCTTTTTGAGCGTTCAACCTTTTCGTTCGTCGGTTCGATTGAATTGTCAATTGACTTGGTTTGATCACTTTGATCGACACATGGTGATTTAGGCGGTCTTTACTAATGCGTGGCCCAAGACAATTAAGTGGCCCCACACAAAATAAATGGCCCAAGACAAAATGAATGGCCTTACACAAAATAAATAGCCCTACACAAAATGAATGGCCCAACGATTTGTACACATTCTTAAAAGTGATTTTTGATCTGAGGTAGCTTGCAATGAGTCGTTGCAGGTTCCCAAACCTAATCCTAAGCCAAGCCCTTTGGATAAGGTGAAAAATGTTGCTTGCAATGAGTTGTAGGTTCCTAAACCTAATCCTAAGGCAAGCCTTTTTGATGAGGTGAAATGATCAATTTCACCTTATCCAAAAGGCTTCGCTTAGGATTAGGATTAGGTTTAGGATTAGGAACCTACAATGACTCCTTGCAAGCAACCTCAGATCAAAAATGATTTTTAAGTATGTATACAAATCGTTGGGCCATTCATTTTGTGTGGGGCCATTTATTTTGTGTAGGGCCATTTATTTTGTCTTGGGCCGCGCATTAGTAACAGATTTACAGGAGAGGACTGTCAACAACAATGGCTGACGTCGCAGCAGCGTTCAAAGAGCACGGCGTGGTGCCCGACGTTGTGCCAGAGGCGCCGTCGGCGTTGGTGAAGGTGACTTTTCAAAATTCAAACGGTTTTCTGTTTTGTTTACAACAATCGTTTTCATGTGAAGAAGACTACTGTAACATGAAAGCCAGCAAAAAAACGTTGCAGGTTGCGTTTAACTCTGGTGCTAAAGTGGAGCTCGGAAACGAACTGACACCGACGCAGGTGAAAGATCCACCGGCGAGCGTGACGTGGGGCGGCGACGATGGCGCAATGTACACGCTCATCATGACCGGTGTGTTGCGTATTGTTGTATATGATGATCTGTGTTGTTGTCCTTGTTGGTCAAAAAAGGTTGATGTTTGAAAAAATATTTCACTGTCAACGTTGTTGTTGTCTTGCGGCGGGCGAGTGTTGTAACTCATCAGCTCGGCATTGTGCCGAGAGCTGCATGGCAGTGGGCAGTGGCAGTCATATGGTTGCTTTTCCTGCGAGCTCCGCAAAAATGGTACGCGCTTGGCGCTTGGGTTTGTGAGGCGGATGCCGCTGCTGCCGGGATCCCCAAGAAGCGCAGCTTCCGACGGAGGGCGCGCACCATTTTGTGTCTACAGCGTTCAGACCTCCGTTAACGTCGTTCCAGATCCGGATGCGCCGAGCCGCAAAGAGCCGAAATTCCGTGAATGGCACCACTGGCTCGTCGTCAATATTCCGGGCGAGCAGATCGCCAAGGGCGAGCACATTTCCGAGTATATTGGCTCCGGACCACCCCCTGACACTGGTGAGATGTTGCTCGATTGCTGTTGTTGTCGAAACCAATTTGGTGTCCGCCAGGCGGAACGTAACTGAGCCATGAATTTGTTCACCCATTTCCCTGACAAAGCACGAACGCTCACGCTGGTTGCTTGCAGTGCACCAGTGTGTCCGAGTGAGCCTTTTCGCGCTCTGTTGGTGGTGCTCGAACAAACATACAGCTCACGTGTAGCCTTGGCTGACTCTAAATTAGTGCGATACACGATGCACCTTTCCGCAGCGGCGTGGCGGCAATCAACAACAACAAGACTGTCTGTCGCTGGCACGGCACGGCACTCCTTGTCAGTCAATATTGCAGCTGCTATCGGCGTCGGCCGAGTATGGTTCAAGATTGTCACAACACTCGCGCTCGATTCAGTTCTGCCTACTGACATACTCTAAATTATAGGCAATCAGCTGATTGGCCGGTGATCACGTGATGCGCATTCTTTCTGTGCAGGACCTACCCCGCCTCATTAGAATGTCTGCACAGAATGCATCACACGTGATCACCAACGAATCAGCTGATTGCCTACATAACATTAGAGTTCGAGTGTATTATTCAATTGTGCAGGTCTGCATCGCTACGTGTACCTCGTCTACAAACAGTCGGGCAAAATCGACGACAAAGAGCACGGCAGACTCAAGAAAACGTCCGGCAAAAACCGCAACAACTTCAAGGCTGCGGCATTCGCGCAGAAACACAAACTCGGCAGCCCGGTCGCCGGAAACTTCTATCAGGTTTGTTGCGTCTTGCTTTTTTGTTTTATATTTTTCGTATTAATTTTCACGGTTCACATGATGTTTAGTCAATTTCACATTTTTTCAGGCTAAATTCGATGATTACGTTCCGAAGCTTTATGAGCAGCTGACGGATTAAGGGCTACAGGGTGGCCATGAATCGAATTTATCTTTTTTCCACTTTTGTGAGGTTTTATGTTATGCTTTTGTAAGGTTAGGCGTTGCTTTTTTGTTTGTGTCAGTTTATCATGCCTGCTTTTACGTCATGTAGCCATCAGGTTTAGTTGATTTTTTGAATTGTTTTCTGCGACACACTTAACGTAAAACCGGTCCCAAACTGAAGCTGGTATTTTGTGCATTTTTTCTGGTCATAACTGCAGTTGTTATGAAATGGTTACGGATATTATCGCTTTTCTTTGTTTGAAACCCGGTTGATTTGTCTGAAAATTTGTTGGAACTCTGAAAATGTTACAAAGTGATCAAACAAATAAAAGTGTTGTTTGTTTGCTTTTTTGCTTGCTCAGACGCCTTGCTGTCGTATCTCTCAGCAATTGGAGTTGTTTCCACTTACCGAAAACATACCGATCGGAACGTTGCGATTTCAGTTGAAACATGGTGCAATCTTCTTTTTGTGTGGTGTTTGTTGCAGACAGTTATGTTGACACAGACAATTTGAAAAAAGTGCAGCGCGCGCAGCGCAGCAGAAAATCCAAGTCCAGAGTAAGACTATGCCGTGACCGCCGAGCAACGGTTTTGCCGCGAAACATGGCACTGGAAACGGAGGTGGGTCTCCTACGTAGCGCAGATGCAGCAGTTTTGTGTGGTCGAATGTGAAAAAACGTCTGCAAATTCAGCGGAACTCTAATTCAGATGTGTACACTCACCGTTGCACTTTCAGCTGCAAGTGCTGGAGTCGCTGCTTGGGCCAGACAACGTCGCTGTGCTGCAGTCGGCTCTTGGTGAAAACGACGACACAGTCATTCGGGTAAGCTCGCGTGTTTTCCGCGTTCTTTTATCGTCCTTTGCAAACGTTCTGTTGCCAACTATGTGAACAAATCAGCTTGACTTGATTACATGACAACACTTCGTACAATTCTTGAAAAACACCTGTTGCTATTCCGCAAATCATTTCAATTAGTCCACTCCATCCGTTCGCCGACCGTTCCCCGAAACCTATCGGAGTTTGGTACCTTCGGTTTTCCGAAATCCGCTGGGGGGGGGGGCGTGCTCAAATAAAATTTGAAAATAAAAACAATCTTAGGTGACCATTCCGCTCCGCCTGCCACTCAACATTGCCAGTGCCAACGACTCAAGCGGCCCCGTCTTGCTGCCTGTCCGTTTGTGTCTGGACAGCAATGACGACGAATTGCCATTTGAGGTCGTCGACTCCGATTTGGAGAATGTCGTTGATCAAAGTCAGGCATCCGAGACGGAAACGAGAGATTTTTACGGTGCCGAAAATGCCGTCAATAAAAGTGATCCAGCGAAACAGCCGCCACAGCGGACGCCGTCCGTGTTGGTGTCGCAGTTGCGGCGCACACTGTCAGGTTCGGAATTGGCGCCAACATTCAAACGAGAGAGCGCTGATTACTGATTGCACGATTCGAAAATTGCTGACGGGTTGGAAAAAACGCCGTGATGGTTTTGGTGTGTCTATCACAGAGGCACCGCACATCAGCGGGCAAGAATTGAATGTTTGATGGCTGTAGAATTTTCAGAGCTTCGTCCAGTTTCACGGTTGATAGACTACGTTCCAGAGCTGTTGTAAGATGTAGTAGTGATTGATTTTCAAAGGAAGACTACATCCACGACAGAGACATTTGAATTGTGCGCGCAGGGCATGTCTGAACTCAGCTCCAGTACGCAGTTTATCAATTCATCTATTGAAAGCAGCGTTTGTTTGCAGGCAAGCGACTGACGGCCTCGTTTCACGTGCACTCACTGCCCCCCATTGACGCGTTCATCTCAGTCACCAACGATTACCCAGCCTCTGCTCCAACGATTCACCTGCAGTCTCCATTCCTCACTGCCAGTGAACTGCGCCTTTTGAAAGAGGCGTTGCTCAATTCAGTTGATTCGAGTGTTTCAGGTTTAATGGAAACTTTTTTTTGAAATTTTATTTCTTGGTGTTTTCTTTCACAGCTGAACTGAATCTAATCTGTTGGCATATTTTCTCTCTTTGTTTACTTTTCATTTTCTAGACGCGCCGTATCTAACAACGTGGGTGAACTTTCTGGAAAATGATGCACTGAAGTAAGTTTGAGATTTTGAAATTACAATCGCTTTTTTGGAAGATTGAAAGTTTGTGAATCACGCCGGTACTTTTCAGTTTGCTCGGCATTGACCCAGAGTCCGGTTACACCGTTGTAGCATCCGAAACGGTGGACGAAAACGAAAGTATGCCGATTAGCGACGGCTTCACCGACTTGGCAAGTGCACACAGGCAAACGGCGTTTGAGAAGACTCAGTCAGCCACACTCGAAAGGGCATTTGCAATTATACGGTTCGGTTTCGTGTGTTTCTGTAATCATAGATTAAAATTAGATTCATAGATAATAACAAGAGAAGGGCGACGCAACGACACAAATAGATCTCGACTGTTCGAAGGCAGTTTTTCTGCAATAAAACAACAACCAGAAAACATATTTTCAGTCATGACAACGAGATGGAACAGCGGCGTTTTCTGACTGAGCAACACGATTGTCTGATCTGCTATGAAACGTTCGTTGGCAGCGAGTTGCACCGACTATTACCTTGTTATCATGTGTTCTGCGCGACGTGCATTGCTGACTACGTCGTGCAAGTGTTGGACACTGGAAGCATGCATGTCGTCAAGTCAGTTTTTGCGAGCAACCGCTGTTGTTGAAATATTGCGGCGAACTTCGTTTCGTATTTCTATTCTCTTCATCTCTTCATATTTTTTATTCGTTTATTCTGACGCTGAGATAGAACGGGCTCTGAAACAGTCAAACTCCCATGAGTAAAGTTGCTCAGATGGTTTTTTCTTTTTGTTTTATCTACTTCATCATCTCATTGAGCCTGGTGGTAGTGCGTTGGACTGCAGTCTGTGCGCTCGGGGATCGAGCCCCGTCGAGGGGTGTACAGTGGCGGCCAAAAGTGTTGGAACGCTGCGCGCATGTTTGCGCGTGTGTTGCGCGTGTGTACCATCAGCCTTACAAACGCTATTATAAGAATCCCATGCTAATTCTTTTTGTTTTTGTGATTACTGAGTGTATCTACCACACTATCCGCAGGGTTTTTTTTCGCTGAAGCATACATTTATTTGACAAATACCGAACATTACAACACACCTCCATTTGGCAGTAAAACTGTTTAAAAATTATTTGGCAAGAAAATAACGGAATAAACAATACATCCCGACTGGAACCCGAAACATGAACGCAATACACGTCTGTCAGATAATTCAAACACAAAGAAACGCTAATACTTCGTTGAATAGTTTTCTTGCCAATGATTTTGAATCAGTTTTACTGCCAGTCTTATGCAATGGAGGCGTGTTATAATGTTCGGTATTTGTCAAATAAATGTATACTTCAGTGAAAAAAACCTGCGATTCATGTACTAGATACACTCAGTAGTCTAAAAACTAAAAAAATTAGCATGGGATTCTTTTATAGCGTTTGTACGGCTGATGCAACACACGCGCAATACAAGGCTCACACGCACACGCGCGCGCAGCGTTCCAACACTTTTGGCCGCCACTGTATAGGCACTTAATGACAGAGAAAACTCGATGGGCGCCCTACTCAATGGCGTTCTGTACGCTTCTCTGGGTTAGCCCTGGCCAAAAACATCGCCTAAAAATCCCAACAACAAATTGCGCGAGTAATGTTGATTGAGCTTGAGGCGCATGACAAAGTCGATCAACACGCTTGATTTTCTCAGTTTTGTAGTTCCTCTAGTGCTGACCATTTTGCAGTTGTCCAGCAACCTGCAACGTGCCGATACAAGCGTCCATCATCCGCGCCGTCCTAAGCGACGCCGATTTTGAGCGCTGGGAACGCATCACATTCGCACGCACGTTGAACGCGATGCAGGACGTGGGTCGGTGAACACGCCCAATTCATGGTGTTGTCGACGAATCAACCAACTTGTTTGATGGTTCTCTGCTTTTCGGTGTGCAAAAGAGTGGTGGCCTAATCAATGAAGTGTCCCGATTGAAGTACTTGAGTACTCAACCACGGATCAGTCGCGCTAGTTTGACTCCTGGCTGATAGATCTGTATACGGCGAAAGAAATTGATTTCTGTTGTCGACTAGAGCGAAGCTGTTCTCACTCGACTTCAATTCAAAGTAAACCAATTCAGTTGGTCGTGATGCGTCTCGTATTGTGTCACGATTTCTCGCAGATTACTGTCCCCGTTGTCAGCTGCCAACCGTTGACGACAGTGAGTGCTCTGAATCGAGCACTGCCCGTCACTGTGCCAATTGCGCTCACGTGTACTGCTGCAAGTGCAGGGATGAATATCATCCGGTTGGCTCCGCGTCATTTTTGGCACCGTTACTATAACTTAGATCTTTGCGAGTTTGACTTTGTCAGAGAGATTCTATGCAGGAAGATCGTTAGCTGCAAAGATTGGCCAATACGTGATTACCAATGATTGGTCACCACAGCCACAAAAGCATCATGCAGCCAATCAGCATGCTGCACCGCAGTCTCATTCTATACCATGTGCAATTACTGGCTGGTGACCACGCGCATGCATACACCATCAACCAATAAGCTAATTGCATATTATAAGGAAAGTGTACTGCACGATTCAATCAATAACCAATAACCCCCGAATCCGATACATTATTTCAAAAGTAAAACGCCCACAGGGTGAAACATGCGCCTCATTGCTGGATAAACTAGCGGCTCTCGGCGATGAAGCGAAGAAGCCGCAAAAAACCGACAAACTGGAGAGACAGAAGAAGGAACAGGAGCGACGACGCCGCGAGCTGCTGACGCAGCTGGCGTTGGCGAAGTTCAGCATTCCTTGCCCGAACCAGCGCTGCGGTGTTTTCATCGAGAAAACTGACGGGTATGGATGGGGAAAGACGCCAACCGAGTACGAAGATCGGGGTTATATGGTGTATCCTGGAGGGGACCCTCGAGCCAAAGCGTTATCCAGTAAGCCCGTCTCCCTCAAACTTCCATGCGGGACACCCTGCGGTTTTGCGCGATGCGCGCTGTGGTGGTACACCACAGTGATACCATAGACGATTTTGTACGAACTCACTTGTTTCCCACAATTTTGCAACTGTTTTTCACCAGTTTCTCACACAGCTGCAACAAACTGATCTGTCGCATGTGTGGCGAGTACATTTGCTGGGGCTGCGGTCGTGCCATCAGAGGCTACGATCATTTCGCCGACTGCCAAGAGCAGCGACCGAACTTTCTCGAGGCTGCCGCGCGAATGGCGAATGAGGCGAGGCCCGTGCGAGATGTGCGTGGGCACTTAGGATTGGCCGCGAAGTTTGGCAATTGATTTAGCAAATCAGTTTCGCAATTTGGGTGCAACTGCAACATGCGAGTTTTAGAAGCCAACTGAAAAAGATTTGAGTTTGTCGTTGTCGGTTGGCTCGAATTTCCCTGAAACACCTCTCACCTCTGACTTTCACCCGATTGGCTTCACTCGAAGCAGCTTGATACATCTGCAAATTTGAATTTTGCACTCTGGAATCATACGCGTGCGACGGCTTGGTGTCAGAAGGAGAAGACACTGTAAAAATCGCAAAAGGAAATCTTGAACAAATCACGTTCTTACAGCCTATTTTTTAGAAATTCTTTACTCTGCGAAGAAGTTACAAAATACTATTTGAATTGAATTTGGTTGCATTCATTTCCTGCATTTTCAGTGCTGTTGCAAATTGAAACTTCAGTATATCTTCAATCAGGAATTTAATTTTTTGCTGGACACCTAAAATTAGATGAAACACTGTCAAATGCGTTCACATTTGCGTCCACTCAGGAATACGTGCAACAGCAGCACGCATTACGCGACAACCCGGCGCTATACGACCGTCGCGTTCAGTGTCCCCGATGTCGCCAATGGAACGTGAAACTCGATCTGAACAACCATCTGGTCTGCTGGCAGTGTCGTGCCTCTTTCTGCTACCAATGTCGCCGCGTGCTGCAGAAGCCGCTGATGCAACATTTCACGCATGGCGCGAAGGCGGCAAGTTCAAAGGAGACGGCCAAATGCGAGCAACACTCGAACGATTGAAGTGGCGTTCATGGGGCAGTATTTAGTGACGTGTAGCTGTGTTAAAACACAGTTGCAGTTGCGTGGTCACTAAATACTGCGTCATGAATGCTCCTTGGCGTGAAACGTGTGTGGTTGTACGTCTTTGTGGTTGGTTGCAACACGATAAGTCACGAAGAGGTTTCTGACAAGCATGGGTCATACACAAGCTTTTGCAGTTTTTTTGCTGCCCACTTTGAAAAAAAAAACAATTGGTTTCTGTATTTCGAAAAGGTGTTTTGTTGAAACTTATTAGACTTTAAAATGTAAACCAAACAAGCCGCGTAGTTCATTGCAGAACTTGACTAAACGCGTTTTTTACAAATGAACGTTGAATGCACCATTTTTTATTTCTGTGATTAATTGTTTTTGCTTTCACCTGATAAATATCGTCTTGTCAAACTATTCAGTCCGGGTTGTCGAAATGTGCACATTCTCAATTTTCAACTCAATAAGGTTTCGTTACATTCGCTGTGATAAGATTGTATTGTTGCAATGTGTGTGTGTGTTTTTTTTTTCAATAAACTCACGAACCATAAATCAATCCACCATTGTTTCGCAAAATACCGTTGTGCAGACGAGAGTCGTCTCAATGAAACAAGAGCACTCTATCTGACTTCATTCGTGCAATTTATGACACGTGAACCACTAACAATGGCCAAAGTTTGCCGGATTTTCCGGTTTGACAACGCGCAACACGACCACGATGCTGTTCCGCTGGGACGCGTGTGGCATCGCGTGCGTGCTCCTGGTCTATGTGTGCATCGCGTACGCCGACTACGTGGCCATCTACTGGTTGGTGCTGCCGACGTTCGATGAAAGGTTCGTCGTTGCACTAGCAGTCATTTGAAAGTACAGGCGAACTCTGAATTACAAGCAATCAGCTGACTGCTTGGTTGCTCTTGGTGAGCACGTGCTGTTCGTGCAGATGAGAAGCTGAGTCTGTCCTGCACAGAAAGCATGCATCACGTGACCGCCAACCAATCAGCTGATTACCCATATGTGCGAGTTCGACTGCAGTCGGCCACTGTTATTGGTGTGCAGTCTGTGGGGCGTGCTGCACGTGTGCGTGTTCAACGTGCTCGTGTTCCTGATGTGCTTCGCGCACACACGCGCCATGACGTCTGACCCGGGCATTGTGCCGCGCTCGCCAGCACGGCTCGACTTCAGCACCGAGCAGACGGCGTCAACTGGCGCCAGTCACGCCGCCGCCAACGAGCCACGCAGCGACACCAGCGACTCCGAGGGCGCCCGGCCGCCGCACGTGGTCAGCGCTTTTCGTGCAATCGTGATCAGACTAGTGTCTGAGAAACTGTGTGGTGTGGCAGTGCGACCATCTGATTGGTTGCTTTCAGTCGGCCGTTTACTGGTTCTTCATCCAAACATGTGATCTGTGCATGCATTCCGACGTGCTGATTGGCTGCCCGGAATTTTTTGTTTGACCAATCAGTAAGCCCAATAGAAAAGCAACCAATCAGCTAATTATCTATGATTTTCAGTCTGCATAGTTAGATGATGTAGTTAATCAGCGGCGGCTCAGATGTGAAGCGTCAGTTTTTGTGGTTGCGTTTAGTTCCAATAAACTTCCTTGTAGACTAGCATAACAAAAAACCCAGGAACATACAGCAGATCTCTTGTAGCTGTTGTGTGAAAGCGTAAATCAATCGATTCAAAATCTGTTTTTTAAATTGCAGGGCGATAATTGGACGGTTTGCGGCCGCTGTGAGGCGTACCGGCCACCGCGTGCGCATCACTGCAGGGTGTGCAAACGGTGTGTCAGAAAGATGGACCATCATTGTAAGTGTCGCATCTGGTGTGCTTGAAAACCGAGCCTGATTGGCTGCACTTGAATTTGTTAGCCGCTGCATGTTTGCTGAGGAGCCACAGTTTTCAATCACTAAAAATTTTTTTTGTGTATTCCAGTTGATTGTGTAGTCATGTCGACTTTTTCTGTGTTTAAGCAAATTCTGGATTGTCTGCTTGTGAATTTCACTTCGCCAAGCAAACCAATCAAGTAAGACATTGCACTGTTTGCGCACCGTTTCGCACTCAGGTCCATGGATCAACAATTGCGTTGGCGAGTTCAACCAAAAATACTTTCTGCAATTTCTGTTCTACGTTGCCATGACGTCGTTGTACTGCCTGGCGTTGGTCGCGGCTGCCTGGGCGTATCCGTGCGTGGACACGGCGTGCACCAATGAACGCCACCATCACACTAAAGTGTACGTGCATTGCAGCAAGTTTGATGGCGCTCTTGTCCAGATTGCCTTCAGCTTTGAATCGTGAAGAACGTGACCACTTTGGTCATTGTTATTTTTTTATTTCGTTTGTCAAAATTTGGCCACATGCCAGAAATCAACAATCAACGTTCCTTTAGTTTGCCAATTTGGAACGTTTCGTTCACTTCACTTTACATCGGCATATCGGATTGAAGATGCTTTTTTCACTCGCACCCATTTCAGATTGCACACAATTTTCGTATCTGTTGAAGCGGTTATATTCACGCTATTTGTTGTCGCCGTTTCGTGTGATCAGGTGAAATGCTCTGTTTGAAATCGATTTCAAAAAATGAAAGTCCACTGTGGATTTTCAAACTTTCCAATTTTTTTCAATCTTCTTAGATTCAAGCGATTTGGAACGACGAAACTGCCGTTGAACAAGTGCAGAGGAGAGGGCCGTACAGGCAAAACAAGACGCGTCGAGCGCTGATGCGCGAAGTCTGTGGGCCAGGTAGGGAGCTTTGCTCGCACGTCCTGTGCAAAGATTGCAAAATACAAACCAATTGTCAAAGTGAGCGGGAGGAATCTGTCAGTTAAGAACAATACCTTGTATACGAACTCGGTTTCAAAGTTTTACTTTTAATACAGTTTTAACACTGTATTATGAAAGTTTTAATGTGTAACAATGCAGCTATTATTGCGACTAATATTGTTTATAAAGTTCAATCTTGAATTTGATTTTTTGCATCAAACCGAATCACACAAAACCAGGTAACAAAGGGGCAGTTGAATAATAAAACAAAAGACAGTTTTCATCTGCAGGTCCAATGCTCATTTGGATATTGCCGTGCCACAACTTGCCGAACCAGCGGGATATCGTGCACATGCCGAACAGACAGTCGCATCAATACAACGTCTGATCTGTGGCAATGCTATCCACAGCGATCTCACAGCCGTTTAACGATTGACGTTTCAAATGTGCTGCAATTTTCCCTGACTTTCGGTTGGGTCAGTGTACAATTTTAATGTTTGCATGGATATGAACATCGATTGAACCGCTTGCTTTATCATGTTTTGTTTCGATGTGGCAACGCGTTTTGCCGTTTTTGTGTTGTTCTGATGATTCACGTGGTTGTGTCTCTCTGGTTTGCATTTTTAAAGTTTTTGTCATTTTATCTTATAGTAACGAAGTCCAAAAGCGTAACGATTCGTTGTGATGTAAATGAAACTGTGATTGTCTTGTGAGAACTGTTCTTGCAATGTTTTTTTTTCAAACGATTGTTGCAACCATGGAGTTATTGATAAACCGGATTGACTTTACGGCAAAAACCTTGACACGACACAATTTTCAAAAAAGTATGTAATTGACTGTTGATACTTTGCATTGCACAGAATGCACGCATTTGTTTTTGTCTTAGGTTTAAAATGGTTTCTCATAGCCCATTTATTTATTTGCCTGTATTCTCCAGAGCAGTATTTGTAAAAAAAAGTGCCCAATATTGCTGCTGTTCGGCTACAATTGCAGTAAAAAATGAAATGTATGAATAAATTAAGCCAGCGTGCGACGGCTTGTGTTCCCTTGCGTGCAACATGTTTCCGTTAACTGGTACATTACATATCTCAGCTTGCAGAATAAAATTTTAAAGATCGTTTTTTGACAAATTTCAGGCGAAATCACAGTCAGGGAGTGACAGAGACCATGAAGTTTCGCATCGCGACTCAGTGTCTTCGTGGTTGCGGTGTCATTTTGCACAGAAGCAACCCGCTGGCCAATCAGCACTGTTCGTTTCTAAAGTCACTTCTGTGCACCGCCTCGAGCAGGCCGCCACCGCAGTTTGACTTTCGCGATGCGTTTGATTTGACCAGTCAATTGAATGAAGACGAACGAATGATGAACGACACGGCGGCACAGTATTGCGAGGAGAAACTGATGCCCAGGATTCTGTTGGCCAATCGCAATGAGGGTTTGTTTGGAGTGTTGCTGTTGTTTTCAGTCTGATAACTTGCTTTGTTTTGTGACCATGCTATTTAGTTAGGCTTTAGCAAGCAGTTTGTGGCCGTTTAGATGATTGAATCCATGTTAGAGCGCATTTGGAAATTACTAAAGGCCCGTTCACACTGACGTACGCGTATACGGCACGTCACGTCAGCTTTCTTTTTATTGCACACTGCTGTCAATGGAGACGTCGACGTACGTCAGCAGGAACTGCTTTTAATTCTAGTCCTTCGGATGTGCTCCGATTGGTGCTCATTTTTGTATGACACATTTCGAAGCCTTTTATTGGCCTCGTGTTCAGCGTATGACCTGACGATGATGAAGGAGATGGGTGCATTGGGTTTGCTCGGGTGTACGCTGCAGGGCTACGGGTGCGCTGCTGTGTCGCAGGTGGCCTACGGACTCGTGGCAAGGCAGGTGGAAGCGGTCGACAGCAGGTGCAGTAGTTTTGCGGAGCTAGTTTATGGTTGCTGTTGTCAAGAAGACGGTGGTTTTGTGGTGAATCAAATGGAACAGCAGATTCAGGTTACAGTGGATCTATGGTGGTCTGAAATTAGATCAGATCTGAACGTTTGTTTCGCTCTTTTTTTGGTATCAGATACGTTGATTGGCTGATTCGGCAAGAATTTCTCTGCGCTACGGTCATAGGCAATAAGCTGATTGGTTGGTGATCGCGTAATGCATGGTTTCTGTGTAGGACAGAATTCACAGAAAGCCCGCAATTCCTACACAGAAAGCATGTATCATGTGATCGTCAACCAATCAGCTAATAATTGCCTGTAATTTAGAGGTCGACTGTAACATAAACTGAAACTGATTTTGTCTAATACCCGTGTGGTGACTGGTGAGGAATTCCGGTTATCGGTTGCTGACAGCCTTTTCCCTTGAAACTGAATGTGGTGTCCCAATGTTTGTTCAACTTTCAGCTATCGCTCAACGATGAGCGTACAGTCGTCATTGGTGATGTGGCCAATCTATGCGTACGGCACCGAGGAGCAAAAACAGAAGTTTTTACCTCGATTAGCGACTGGCGAGCTGATTGGCTGCTTCGGATTGACCGAACCGAATCACGGCAGTAATCCCGGCGGCATGGAAACTCGGTGTGTGTTGTTGTGGATCATGGTGACGCGAGCGTTATTGGGTGTCGCCAACATCTGTCTTTTCGCCATTCACGGAGCCGACTTATTGTACCGTCGACAATTATGTACGAAAAGGAACAATCATTCCATTGCAACAACTCTGAGTGCATTGTTTCTTGTTCAGCGCCACATACGACCGATCAAAGAAGTGCTACATTGTGTCCGGCACAAAGTCGTGGATCACGAACTCGCCGTTCGCCGACGTGTTCATCGTCTGGGCACGTAGCAGCGAGCACAACAACAAAATCAAAGGGTTCGTACTCGAGAAGGGCATGGCTGGACTGTCAGCACCGCTCATTGAGGGCAAACTGTCGTTAAGAGCGAGCCCAACCGGTCAGATTGTCATGGATGACGTCGAGGTGCCACCGGAGAACCTGCTGCCGAACGCTGAAGGACTTGCGGTCGGATTTGCAATTTTTGTCGTTTCATTGTTTCTGTTGAATTGACGTTTGTTAACGTTTGTCGTAGTTCTGCGACTTAATTTAATGCTCGCTCAGCTACAAAATCAATTTTTCATGCTTGACGTGGCAATTAAAAATTGCAGAATTCACCTGGTCCCTAAGCGTAGCTTTGAATTGCCGCACCAAGCATAGAACTCAGCGCATTTTTGAAAAAAGTGCGATACTTTAGGGTCCATTCGGTTGCTTGAATAATGCGCGTTACGGCATCGCCTGGGGTGTACTGGGTGCTGCCGAATATTGTTTCCACTATGCTCGGCAGTACGCTTTGGATAGGTTAGTTACGTTTTTTGCTAATGACGACAACAATAAATTTAGTGACACGTAAACAAATGTCCGAAGTGAAATTACGGAAATGACTGAACAAGATGAAAAACAGATCAAGCAAGCAAAACAACAGAAAAACGTTCATGACTCAAGTGTTGTAACAAAAAGTGACAAAAAGCAATTAGCAATAAAACAGACACCGAGAAAAATTGAGACAGCATCAAATCAGAAAACGATCATCGACCAAGCTCGACTTGACCAAATTGTTCGTGAACGCCCGTTCTGTGAGTAAGCGAATGGTTTGCACAATGAGAAACGTGAACGATGCCGCCAGGATGTAGTCATGTGCGAGCAGGTCAAGCAGACAGAACAACAGCGCGTCGAACGACAAATTTACCCACTCGTTGCCGTACAGAAATGCGCCGCTGTACGCAATCTCGGATGTGTCCCTGCATAAAAACGGCAAAGCCTTTTGGTTTATAACGCTGTGGCGGGTTTCATGACCACATGCAGCTCGGTTTCCATTCTTTTATGAAATTCGGAAATAACCTGTGTGGCTTTGCTTGCACGCACCGATAAAAGAGTCCCTGTTGACTGGCGTCTTCAAACTCAATGTCGAGCAACGCCTCAATTGGCGATCGATTGCGAATGGCGTAGGTGCACGACGGGATGCGTTGCTCCACAAAGGCGGTCAAGAACTGATTGACGCTTTCATGCACCTGAGTTGAAAGTGTGCTGTGATTCTGAGAAGTATTTCAGTATTCTTTAATATTTCGGGTCGTCCGATTACCAAATCATACAATTCGCCTGGCCAGTCAACTGCCCACCGCTAACTTCTTAATCAACTGATTGTGCACCTGAATGACGATGTTCATCTTTGCCGTCGTCGGATCAACATTGGTGTCGCGTGTGTTCGTCGAACGCGATCGCAGTGGCTCTCGAAGCGCGTTCAGTTTCTGGCGAAACTCGTCCGGCAGCGTGACGATAAAGCACTGTGTGTCCGTGTTCGGCTCTAGACCGCGGTGACCGGTCAAATTGTCCTGAGCAAGAACAGAACAATGTGTAAAACTCGATACTTGAGAAAACTATACTTGAAGTTGCCCACGGAGATTTATATTACAATTGCAATTTGTCTGTCTGTCTGCCCGTGGCACTTTTTTAAATCTGAATTGGCGCCCTTTTTGCTATTTAAGAAACTACAACTCAATTTCCAGTTCGTTTGAACATCACAACAAATTGGCTGGCGAGCGCGCGCACCCGCTCTCGCTGCAGCATCTCGTTCATCTCGTTCATGTTCGTGTCGGCGTGCCCGTGCACCGACCGTCCGTGAATGTAGTAGCCAAACTGGGCGCGTGTCAACGCGAGCACACTGATGTTGCTTGTCGAACAGAGATCCATGAAGTTGCGAAAGTGATCGTCGAACAGACGTTCCACGATCAACACGTTGATCGTCCACTGAGCGAAACCGATAAGCAGATACAGTCCGGCTGCGATTGCGAACCGATTCAGACGCGTATCAGATGCGTAGTCGGGTATCGGCTCTGTCATTTAGCAGTCAATTAAAGATGAAGAATCTCGTTCCTCATGCTCGCCAAAACCCATGTGAAGTATGCTGTGTAGCGAAAATCTTGTTTCAAACCTAGCTGGAATCCCGGCTGTGCGAGCGCAAGCGACTCGAAGTAAAACACCTTCAGAAAAAACAACATCAGTATACTCTGCAGTGCAACGTTCGTTTTGCGGTAGTTCTGCAGTTCGTTCCATTCGTTGGCGACCATGTATCTGAAGAAAACAGGTGATCATGGTGAGAAGGACAGGAATAAATAACGGCAAGGCAGGAAGAAATCTAATGAGAATTCTAAGAAAAGTTTAGCACACGTTCGCCAAATCGTGACGGGCGCCGGCGGTCGGTGGTTGGCGTCACGTATGCTGGGCTCGTGCTCCGCCGGCTCGCCGGTTGGTGGCAGCGCGAAGCCACGCGGCCGCTCCCAGTCGATGAAGAACGTCTCGGTGAGCGTCGACTCGATCCGCGTGTAGAGCAGCTCGATCGTTTTCAACACGAACGCGATCACAATGCACACGATACAGCCGTATTCCTGAATATGCACTGCGACTTGTGAAACGGCTTGAATGAAACGTAAACCACCTTCAAACGATTTACCTGTTCTGGTGTCAAGAGAACGTAGGACACGACCAGCTGCATTTTGTACGCGAAACAGATGAACGCCGCCGTCGAGAGCATCACGACAAGGAACACGTCCGCTAGACTGCCGGCGAGATAGAGCAGGAACTTGAAGACGGCCGACAAGTCGATCATGTGCTTTCCGGCACGTCTCGCCCAGCTCCACGCTCTCAGCAGCGACCACAGCAGACCGAAGAAACAGAGCACACCGAGTGTGATCTCGAGGTCTCGGTTGTGTCGATCGATCTTCTCCTTGTCGCCCGTATAGCACACGGTGAACTCCACTGACACGCTCATATCAGTCGACGACAGTTGACTGCTAGACGCCACGCCATACCTGACGTGGTGGTGGTGGTTGGCTTTTTAGTGTGTGAAAAGTTGACATCTAAAACGTACTCGACGACGATGTACGGTGGCAGTATATGGCCGTTCTTGGTGTTCTGAACGGTCACCACCAGCTCGATGCTCTTTGCGTACTGAACGTATTTGGCGCGTTTCGGATCGGCGACGTCCACGCCAGCAACGTTGTCGACAAGCATCAATCTGTTTGATTAATGAATGAAGTGCGTTTTTTGCAAGAAACAATCCGAATGAAGTGTTGTCCAAAATCGGTTGGTTTTTTGATTTTACCGTCGTGTCAGCATCCAGTCATCCGGATTGTCGCCGTCGTTCACACGCTCGCCATTGTATTTGTAGTTGCGATTCAAGATCGGCACATCGTACATTCTGGTCGTCAATGGCGAGTCGTCGTACTCAAACTCGAGTTTGATTTCGTAGATCAACGTTTTATAATTGGTCCACAGATGGCGAATGGGAATGCTGCACTGCTGCTTGTAGTATTGCCCGAACTTATACGCTTTATCCAAGTTGGCTGTTTCTGCGGGACAAAGCTGAAAAGTTTTGCGCCAACCGGGTTTGTACTCCATAGTCTTTTCGCTATCCGTTGTTCTAAACGAATGTTGAACTAATCAAAGCCACAAGATCTGAACTGTGCAATTTTTGAAACTGAAATGGACGCCTCACTTGTATCAATCCATCCGTGAGACGCTGGAGTCCGTGAAAGTGTCCGGTTGCGTCGTAAACAGCCGCAATGAACCTCAGTTCGTGATTCTTTGAGTCTTCGTTAAACGTGAACGATGTCGGCAGCTTTGTCCAAGACAGGATTGCCAGTGTGTTCTCGTAGAGATTTGGCAGGTGCTGTGCGCTGCTAAGAAAAACCGAGTTAGTAAAATCGGTTCGTGAAAACTGTATTTAAATTTGTATTAAGTACACTATGCTTACTTTGCAGTGTCTTTCTTCAATCGGTCATACAGCGTGCACGCATTGTTCTCATTGGCCATAACAGTGTACTGCTGCAGGACGCACATGTTTGCGAGCGCATTGCACGCCGTGATGTTCTGTTTCACGCAGAGTATATAAGCCGCTTTCAAGTTTTCCTTGAGCAGTCGCGAGTCGACCCGAGCCGTCGGCGATTCGCCGAACTGCATCGTCGATGTCTCCTGGATTTCGTCGGCCCGCTTGCGATCGTTCTCATCTAGGAAACAGACGCCGCCGAGTCGGATGCCCGAGACTTCGTTCTGCAGGTTTTTGGGTCTCGTTTTATGTTCAACCCGCTGTATTTCGCTGTGACGGCATTGTTGGTCTGCCAGCCGGTTGATCCGAACTCTTTTGTGACTCATGATTGTGAGCTTCATCAATATTCCTGTTGTTCTCAGTCGAATCACAATGCATGATCTATCTCATGATTATCGAGAACAAACAATCTACGATTCACGTTGCACAGCAACCCACAAGTGAATCAGTGTTGCAGTGTATAGTGACGGCCTTTTTGCCTTTTGCTTTGCACGCTCCACCTCTTTACAACACGGGTGTACACCGACCGTTTTACAATCGCAATTGATCTCCGTCTCGTTGAATCGTCTGCACGGCGCGCAGTATTGCAATCGACCGAGACGTGTCGGCTGCGTCTGCGCGCGACACTCGTCGCACGACTGCTGCTGCTCGAGGATGCCGAACACGCTGCGCGTGAACGTGATCTGCGACGATTTGCACACGGCCGCGCACGCCGTGTTCGCTGCGTTGGCGCCGCTGACGCACGGCAGACACGACCAGCCGTCCGGCGTCGGCACCGCGCCCGACTTGCACGCGACGCACCGCAACGACGCGCCGCCGTAGTCCCACTGTGCGAGGAGAGCTCGTTCTTAAAGACGCACAGTCTAACTTCAATTGATAGGCAAACCAAACTCTCTCCACAACAATGCCTGCACAGAATGCATGCATCACGTGATCACCAACCAATCAGGTGATTGCGTGAATCGAGATATTTTAATGTTCGACTTACGTTGGCGTCAAGACAGCCAGACACGTGAACAGGAATATACTGAGACTAAATCGAGAGCTACTCATTACACCTGAGAAATGACACGCTACGCTAGGCTGCGTGCTTCGGCATCACAAAGTTCATGTTGATGTTAATTTATGCCCACGTTTTGTCACCTCAATTGACGTCAGAGTTTTGAAACACTTCATAGTCGTGGTTTCAAAAGTTCGAACGGCATTACGCTTCGCGTTTTTCCGCCAAAACAACAACAAGAAGCATGCACTCACTACGATCCGGTGGCCGGGCGCACACTTGCATCGGGTGGCGTCGTCTGCGTCGCGCACCGCGTTCGCCGGACACTCGACACAGTGCAGCTTTGTGATGTCGAAATACTTGGTGACGTTGCAGCTGTTCGGCTGAACCAGCTCGGGCTCGAGTTTCTTTTGAGCGAAAATCGGCGACGGACCGTTGGATGTCAGAAAAATTGCCGTTAAAATTAGATTACTGCCAAGGCGTGACATGATGTTGTCGTAAAAACAGTCGAAATGCTCCTGGACCACAACGTTTGCTCAGTGTGCGATCACAATTTGGTTGTTGCCATGGTGACCGCAACAGTGTAATGGAACACGTGCCTCCATTCAAAGCGTGTACACAACATGGTTAAAAATAAAAAAAATGTATTCTTTTTGTGTACAATTATTTTTCCTGCACTGCACACCGTGCATGTTCTGAATTTCAGAAGTCAGTTCAACCGACCGCTGGCTGCGAATCAGCTGATCCAAAAAAAGTTTGCCGACATGTTGACTGAAATCACGATCGGCCTGCAAAGTTGCTTGCGAGTGGGACGACTGAAAGACGGCAATCTGTGCGTTCTGTCGCTGTTTGTTGTTTCTCGTTTTCTGATTTGAAGTTTCACGCAGTTTCACTGCAAGGGTATGCGATTGTGGTTGCATTTGTTGTGGCCGCTTGATTGACTTCCCCCACTTGACGGCCTTTTTTGGGTTAACCTGCTAACACCAACGCCTGCAATGCTGTTCGTTCGTTCGTGCGTTTTGAATGTAGCTTGCTGATTGGTCGTATTGGGCGTCGCGATTCACGCGAGATTTGGTTCACTAAATGCATTTTTCCTCTGTATTTCAAGCCTCCACAAAAAAAGACCTACAAATGAACCACTCTCGCAACAACAAGTCACCGTGTTTTCCAGCGCAACACCACAGATGATCTCATTGATCAAGCGTAACTCGTGCGGCAAGGCGTTGCACATTGCGCGTCTGTGCCGCGACATTCTCGGCGCCAACGGCATCGTGGATGAGTACCACGTGATGCGACACATGTGCAACTTGGAAACTGTGAACACGTATGAAGGTCGGTGGGGGGGGGGCTACTTGCTGTTACGCATATGGAGGGGTTGTGTGCATTCTGGCTTTTCAATCTGGCGTGCTGGTTGGCTGCATCGACCAGTGTGTGAGCCCAGCTTAAAACAGTCAGTCAGTTGATGATTGCCTTTGATTTACACATGGCATGTGGTTGATTCGGATTTTTATAGTTTTCTTTTTGAAACCAGTCTTGTTTTTCAATGTTTTTTTTATTTTCAGGGACACACGACGTGCACGCGTTGATTCTGGGTCGTGCGATCACGGGCATTCAAGCGTTCACGTAAAAAAACAGCTGTGTTTGGTGCCTTTTTATTTGATTTTTATGGCTGTGGTGCAGGGATAAGATGTGTTCTTTTTGGCTTTTTTCCAGAGCTTTTGTTGATTTTTGAATATTTTACGCAAGTTTTATGCCATTGTTTTTCGTCGAAAAAAATTAATTTTTATTTGAAAACGGTATTGTTTGAATTCGCTTTGATTCATAAAGATTTTTATCCTGAACAACAGTACCCTGTAATAAATATTTCACACGAACACATTGGTTGCCATATTCATAATCTGAATGTGCCACAAATCCACACTACCACTATTACCACCAACAGTTGTGCGGTTTTCGCGTTGTCCAGCCGTTGAGTCCTTGCCGAATTGCACAGATCTGAGTCGCAGAAGCACAGCGAAGTCTCTCCTGTTGTTGTGAAGTTGTTCTTTTCAAAGCACATGTTGTTTCGCCTGCGGTCAAAACTGCGCGGCGTGATCCACATTTGGTCCCAGCAACCACGGTACACAAACTCCTCTTCTGAAAAAAGCGTACGGTATGTTTGTTTGAACCTGTCACATTTGTTCGCTGAATACAGTAAAGCAAAACAAGAAAGAATGGATCGGCGTTACGAGAAAACACATTTAGCCACAAATGGAGAGCTTTTTATTTTAAAGAAACCTCAGTCTTCTTTCAACTATAATTCAAAGTTTCGCATACTCTGTATTCTGACAGAAAAAGTGGAAGGGTTTAAACGACCACACTGTATAGATAGATTTTGGTGTTATTTTTCTGTGAGGCTTGTTTAGCAAATCATGATGACTGATGTTTTATCATGTGTATAATACCGTACCGTGTGCAAGCCGAAAAAAGCAGCGAGCGTTTCAATGCGTTTTCAACGCACACAATAGCAACTCACCAAATTCGGGAATGTGGTGGTACAAACCGGTGCTCTCCAAATTCGGTGTGTCAGTATCATTGGTATCTCACCAAAATCATGCAGCGCACCCTAATCACCAAATGTGTGGTAGCTCACCAAACTCCGTTAGTCACCACCTTTGGTAGCTCACCAAATTCGGTTAGTCACCACCATTGGTAGCTCACTAAATTTGGCGAGCAGCCATTCTCAGCGCGCATTGCATGACGCTATTAATTTTCAATCGAGCGTTCTCAAGCTGAAATCACACCTTTACACAGAAAAGTCCATCTTGATCCCGTACCGACCCTGAAAGAGGCCCTTTATTTTGGCGCACGCCGACGCCTTGCTGTCGCCGTCGTAGCACTCCGAAATATCGGCGTCCTCGAAGTTCGGCCGCAGCACGGCGGGCGTGTCGATGCAGGAGCGCGTGATCTTCGGGATCTTCAGTCCGCCGTGGTGTCTCAGGCGATACAGCAAACTGGTGAAGTTCACCGGACTGAACGGCGCCGGCTTGCTGACGCACGAGAGGCAGATGATGCGACGGCCGGGCACGGTCGAGCCGAGTGTGTCTGCGATCACACTTTTCTCTGCGCGTTCCGAAAGTGACTCCCGTGGAGTGAATCTGGCGATTTTTCTCGGCCCAGATTTTCCACAGTGTGACCTTCTTGTCGTTTTTGGGGTTTTGGGGAGAAAAAAAGTCGTGAATGATGTCGTGCTTCACAGAAAAGATTGGAACCTCGCACGCTTTGGTTACACCTGATGGCTGCTCGTTCGCACAAAACAAGCTTGTTCAAAACCTCATTTGACTAAAAATTTACATATTGGACATGTAGATTTTATGTGTCACCTAAATTTTTCATTCTGTGCGTCACCGAAAAATAACAAAAAAATAAAGTTCTGGCAGGAAACTTACTGAGCGCAATCGCAAAACTAATCAGTCGAATGCAAAAGATCACAAGAAAGCCAATCGAGTGGTTGACCGACGGAATCATAATTGGAGGCTGGAGCACTGCGAACTGTTGCAAATCGTGTGGCTCTCAAATGAAGTCGTGACGCTTTTGAACAGCATTCGACGTTTTTATATGTTGCTTGCCATTTTATTTATTGTTGTCATCTCTGTCGATAAATTTTTGTCTTGATTCATTATTTTTATTAGTTTGTAGCAGCACAAATTTTTGGGACCATTCCAGCTCACTTGTTTTTGGTACATACAGTCCATCTATCAAAATTCATGGCGCAACCCATGTGGCAATGGAATGGAATTTTGCAATAATGACAAGAACAAAAATTCACAAGTTCTATCTACCGTGTGGCTTTTTACGTTTCCAACACATTTTTACGTACAAACACGGGCTAGCAGAAAAAAGTTTTGGTCTGTCGCGCAAATATTTTTTTGTTTCGATTGGGTGTCAAGCCTGGGGTGTTTCAACCAAAATAAGGAGGATACACGCCAGAAATAAGACGGACGCCTTTGGCATGTTTTTCGCGCAAATATTGAAAACGCTGCCCTGCCACTCTATCGATGGCGCGGTGTTAAGTCGTGTGTGCGTCTGGTTTGCGCGAGTTTGCGTCTCGCTCCATTCTACTGAGCGGTCTGTTTGTTGGCTACTCTGAAAATAAACGGCTTCATAATTTTCCGTCCGCGCGCCAAAACTGCAAACTCTTCGGCAATACTGTGTTGTTTTCTTCTATTCTATTCAAAAATGTGTCTGGAAATTGGAGCGGGTGGGGCGGGCGCTTCCATTTTGATATGTGAAAATATGTGTAAATTATATGTATTTTGAGTTCTTCTTTTTTCGAGCAACCGTACTGCGGCAAGATGTTTGCCCCTGTGCCTTTGCTTCATCTGAGTTTTTCCAATATCTGCCGTAACTTTTCAGCTGTACTACTGTTCAGTGTAATAGCACTTTTTTAGTTTTTTATAGGTTTTTGGAACCTCACAAAATGCAGTAGACTGAGTAGGTTTAGTGAAAATTAGTCAGGAAATACCTAATTCAAACGCAGACACAGTGACAATCTTATTTTGAACCTTTCCATAAAAAACGACATTCATTACGACTCGGTTTGTGGGGTTTTGCATTTTGTCAAGCAGAATGCTAATCGTGAAGCTAAAAAAAGTTGAAAGACAAGGGACAGGAGACATTTGCTAATAAACGACACGACGCTTGCTTATTCGAAAGTTGGCCCCTGCAGCAATGTGGTTAGCGACCCGAAAATGCGGCATAGATTGGCTGACAAATGTCATTTTGCATCTGCTATTGCATTTTATTTCAACGTTTTCCTCCGCATGTTTAAACACTCGTTTTTGCTTGTTCTGCGATCAAGCTGAGACAAACACCAGAATAACGAGAGAAACTTTTGGCAAGTAAGAAACTGTTTTCGGAACGTTTTGACTGCCATGCTAGAAGTGACTCGTTTTGTCTTTTGTGGTTCTTCATTGAATAACAAGCCACAGCACACGCACAAAGACAATTTACGAGAAGACAACACCAATGCAAGTTGCTGAATCAGGTTTGGCGAAACGACAAGTGTGATGAAGGCTCAATAGAACTGATTGATTTTTTGGTTAATCCATGATTAAAAAATTGAAAAAAACTGTGCGCCAATCTGTCTATCCGTTCGTGTTCTGCTGTTGCGCCGGGGGCGGTGAGTGTTGCAGTGCGTTTGCGTGTTGTATGATCTGTCCGTGACCTGCCACCGTTACGGCAGACTGCGGCTGATTAAGCGGCTGCAATTTTGCAAACCGTTTGGGGATTCAAACGTCAGTGCTGAAATTAAACTTTTAGTTTAAATCTGCCATGAGTTTAAATACGCCACAACGCTGGTGCGAAAGCTGTCATCAACAGAGAGACCAAAAAAATCACAGAGATAAATGGTAGCGGTTGTATGGACCGATTGTTTGACAGTGAAAGTCACATGATTTTTGTGCCCCACTGTGCCAAGCAAAGTGCAACAATCAATGTACAGGAGTTACCGCGTTATTGCCAGTTGGTGCCATTGGTGCAGGCGCAAACATCATTGCATTCTGCTGATTGGCTGAATTCATGATGGGTTGTGGAGGAATCGGCTGTGGCATCATTACCTGCTGATCAGCTGGTGGCGGTGGCATGTAGTAGACCATGGGTAGTTGCGTGGGAGCCCTGAAATGTGCAATCGCGGTCATGGAACTTCAAACTCTGATTTTTGAGCTTGAACTTTTTAAAGTTTAATTAAAATTTTAAATTTGAACTCTGAATTATTGACTTGAGTTAAGGGTTGTATGCTTTCAATTCAGTGCAGTTCAGCAAGCTCATAGCAAAAAATAAAAAAAATCACAAACTGCATAAAAGCAGCGGAGGGCGGGGACAATTGCTGTGAGCCCGGTTGTGCCCGGCTGTGTGATTTTCGGCCCCCGTCCGCCCAGCGTCCCCCATGGCGCTCGCACTTTGTCGCCTCGTCCAAATGTTTCGCTTCTTGCTTTTTTCGTTCTCGATCCTCATTTCGACTGTCCTTTCGCTTTGTCTTGCAATCGTCGCACAACTTTGCCGGTTTCTTCTTCAATGTATTCTCATCGGACAAGTGCACGTTGTACGTCTGGAAAAGTATGTGGGTTCCGTTCACATGTTAATGTGAATGTGAATTTGAATTCGTAAATGTAAATTTGTGAATAGTTTGCTCATGATACAGCCAGTTAACGCGTTTGAAATGCATGCATTCGATTGTTTGCTTTGGTTTAGATTATACAATATAATGTGATCAGCGTTTGTCCGTTTTTTAACACCGTTTGCAAATAAGAGTGGGGGGGGGGGGGGCAGGAACATTCCGTGATACATGGAAAAGTTTTTAAACCAAGGGTGCAGAGACATTCTACTAATCAAGGCGCTTCAGGTTTACCCCCTGAGTACCTCCTGATTATGCCTATAAAGGTCGTTTTTAGGGTGCGGAAGTTAAAAAACCCTCGATTTTTTGCGATTTTTCGCAAAGTGTACCTCTTTAGCCCTACCGTATCTCGTTGTTGCACAGTTTCTGGAACCTCACAAAGTATTCACGTGAAAGATCTTGCGGAGTTCTTTAAGGCCCTGTATCAATGAACCCTTGCAAGGGGGTTCCTGAGGCGCTACGACGCTAGTTAAAATTACTTTTTTTTGAAAAATTACGCATTTTTTTAAAACATTTTTCTGGGTTCATAAACACAAACTTTTGATTTTCATTTTTGGTTCTACAGGGGGATTTTCGGTGTCGCTGAATTTGAATCTGATTTTAGATTTTTGCCCCGGGAATTTTTTGCCCAAAAAATGGGCAAAAACACATTTTTTGCGTTTTTCAGTGTTTTTTGTTTTAATGTTTTAATTTTATGCGTGGATTTTATTAAAAAAAACTATTTTCTGATAGCTTTACAAACGTTGTACTTGAATCAGTTTTTATATTTTGCAATTGACCGCTTGCTCACCCAAAAAAATGAGTAAAATGTTGATTTTTTGTTTTTTTCATATGTTTTCGTTTCACAGTGAAAAAAATCAGTTCAGAAACAACTTTTAATTTTAATTTTTAATTCTCTAGAAAGTTATCAAAATCGTTCAAGCCGAATCTGATTTTAGATTTTTGCACCGGGCATTTTTTGCCCAAAAATTGGGCAAAAAAACATTTTTTTCGCGTTTTCCAGTGGTTTTTTGTTTTAATTTGTAATTGTAAGTGTGGATTTTTAATTAAAAACTGTTTTCTAATAGCTTTACAATTGCTGTACTTGAATACGTTATTATATTTTGTAACGGACCACTTTCTCACCCAAAAAATAGGTAAAACATGGATTTTTTGCCGTTTTCAGACGGTTTCGTTTCATAGTAATAATTAAGTTTGAAAACAATTTTTAAAACCCCTTCCTAGAAGTTCCCAAATGCGCCGAATCCATATCTGTAGGCAAATTTTACAACTGACCCATTATTAACCCTTATAAAGGCGCGTTTAGCAATTAGTTTTTCTTACGTACGCACGGAACGCACGTCGTTCTAAATGCGGGGCGCAAAACAGTCGTTTCGTTTACGCCACACGACAAAACTGAAAACTGCGCACCGCATTTAGAACGACTGAAGTGTCGTGCATACATACGGAAAACTAATTTGCGTGGGCAAAAAGTTGTGTGGTATGTCCGAACGTGCGGACGGACAAGCTTGCGTTCGGGAATTAGAAAACGTGCAGCATCCGTCATACGACTGTCGTTCTAAATGCCGCGACCAAAAATAGTCCGTTCTGTTGCGGACAAAAATGCAAATGTCTGCCCTAGCAAATTTGAAAACGGGAATTGACAAATTTTATTTTTTAGTGATCATCTCCCTTGCATTCCCTCCCCTTCCCCTACCCTCTTCCCCATTTTGCATTCAGTTTGTCGTCGCATTTTTATCACATGTGTTCTCAAGAAGCGCATGTAAAAATCTAAATTCTTTCAGTTTTGGTATATACAAACTGAATTTGAACAAATTTTGATTTGGATCTTTCAAAAATGGAAAATGCTGACCCAAAATCTCCGCCGACGCCGATCAGTTCGCTCGACGAAGCGCAGGTGACAGAGAAGCTGATCGAAGCTGTTTTGCTTTTTTGGAGCCAGCAGCCCCCTTCTCCGAAACCAGCAAGCAAGGAAGCAAACAAGCAAACAAACAAACAAACAAACAAACAAACAAACAAACAAACAAACAAACGAACAAACAAACAAACAAACAACGAAAAACAACAGTTTCCAGTAGATTTCAGTTTTCTTTCTTTTCAAAACAGGCAAGTAGACCCACCAAATAAAACTGAGCATTTTTTCCCGTTGCCCCAACATCTAAAATACCTTGATTTTCAACTTAAAATTAACAGGCACTGGAAAATATGAACTTTTCCGCACATCCGTCGAACGACTTTTTGCTGCCAGCAGCAAAAAGTCGTCGGACAGTCGTGCGCAAGAAATTCTAATTCGCGTGCGCATTTGTCTTTTTACGCACGGACAAACAGTCGTTCTAAATCCCGTGCGCAAAACAGTCGTGTCGGATAGACGTAAGTCACACGCACGAAATTCTAATTCGCGTGGGCACAAGTTTTTTTGCGTGCGCACGGACAACGTTCTAAATCATGCGCGCAAAACAGTCGTTACGTGCGAACGACAGTCATGCGTACGAAATTCTAATTCGCGTAGCCATTTTTTAAGTTCTGTCTCCGTGCGTACGCAAGAAAATCTAATTGCTAAACGCGCCTTAAATGGGTAAAAATCTACACCGTAGTCTTTCTGTAGACGTTTTTTTTTTGTGTTTGAACCAGACTTGTAAATTGATGTTAATTTGTCCTCGAGAATTTTTTACGCCGCTGAAATTGAATTTGTTTTTGGTTTTTTAAAACTGGTGCTTTTTACCCCAATTTTACCCAGGGTAAAAAGTGGGGCAAAACAAAGGGGTAAATGTATATTCAGTATGGGTACATGTCAGTCTGTCAGTCTTGAGAAAAATTTGAGAGCTTCAGAAAATAAAAGACTAATGAAAATTAAATACACTAACTAACTGGAATACAGAACCTTTCAACCTTTACAAGCTTGTTTCTCACAAAAGGCAAAAAGAACTGAATTAACGCATGTGCATAAGTATTTACCCTTTTGGGTTAAAACACCAGTCTCGGTGCATGACAGCAGACTTGAATTCATCAATCTCAAGCATCAAAGAAACGCAAAACCATTCATAATGTACGTTTCAAACAAAAAGCTGAAAGTGACAGTTTTTACCCAATTGGGAAAAATTGGGGTAAAAAGCACCAGTTTTAAAAAACCAAAAACAAGTTCAACATTCAGTAGCGTAAAAAATTTTCGAGGACAAATTAACATCAATTTACAAGTCTGGTTCAAACACAAAAAAAGAAAAACGTCTACAGAAAGACTACAGTGTAGATTTTTACCCATTTATAAGGGTTAATAATGGGTCAGTTGTAAAATTTGCCTACAGATATGGATTCGGCGCATTTGGAAACTTCTAGGAAGGGGTTTTAAAAATTGTTTTCTAACTTATTTATTACTATGAAACGAAAACGTCTGAAAACGGCAAAAAATTCATGTTTTACCCATTTTTGGGTGAGAAAGTAGTCCGTTACAAAATATAATAACGTATTCAAATACAGCAGTTGTAAAGTTATTAGAAAACAGTTTTTTAAATAAAAATCTACACTTACAATTACAAATTAAAACAAAAAACCACTGGAAAACGCGAAAAAAAGTGTTTTTGCCCAATTTTTTGGGCAAAAAATGCCCGGGGCAAAAAATCTAAAATCAGATTCGGATTGAAAGAGTTTGAAAACTTTCTGGAGAGATAAAAATTAAAATTAAAAGTTGTTCCTGAACTGATTTTTTTCACTGTGAAACGAAAACATATGAAAAAAGCAAAAAAATCAACATTTTACCCATTTTTTTGGGTGAGCAAGCAGTCAGTTGCAAAATATAAAAACTGATTCAAGTACAACGGTTGGAAAGCTATCAGAAAATAGTTTTTTTTATAAAATCCACGCATAAAATTAAAACATTAAAACAAAAAACGCTGAAAAACGCAAAAAAATGTGTTTTTGCCCAATTTTTGGGCAAAAAATGCCGGGGACAAAAATCTAAAGTCAGATTCGAATTCAGCGACCCCGAAAACCCCCATGTAGAACAAAAAATGAAAATCAAAAAATTGTGTTTATGAGCTCAAAAAATGTTTTAAAAAAATGACGTAAATTTTCAAAAAAAAGTAATTTTAACTAGCGTCGTAGCGCCTCAGGGACCCCCCTTGCAAGAAATCATTGATACAGGGCCTTAAAGAACTCCGCAAGATCTTTCACGTGAATACTGTGTGAGGTTCCATAAACTGTGCAACAACGAGATACGGTTGGGCTAAAAAGGTACACTTTGCGAAAAATCGCAAAAAATCGAGGGTTTTTTAACTTCCGCACCCTAAAAACGACCTTTATAGGCATAATCAGGGGGTACTCAAAGGGTAAACCTGAACCGCCTTGATTAGTAGAATGTCCCTGCACCCTTGGTTTAAAAACTTTCCTATGTAGCGCTAGACCCCCCACTCTTATTTGCAAACGGTGTTAATCAGTTTCGTCTGAATTTGCAAGAGAAGCACTGTTCTTCACCAAAGGCCAATCCATTTTTTGAACAAACCTGCTGCACTGATTCGCCCACCTTCAGCTCGTGGCTGACTTCGTGCTGCACATTGTCCGTGGCCTCCTGCATCAGGTGCTTGTGCACGTGCACACGCGTCTCCTTGGCCACGTCAGCCTCTGCCGCCTCAACGATGTCCGCATGACGTCGAATCTCTCGTAAACCCTTGAAAAGCACAATCGAGAAAACACGGTTTTTTCGTGGGACTTCAGAAACCTGGACAACTGCGGTATGAACGGTTTGAACTGGAATGCACTGATTGGTCATGTTCAAAGCTGCCTGAAATGTGGGCTTTCCGGGAAACGACAATTAACAAAGGAACCAAATGACAAAGTCAATTTAAACCAGGATGACTACATCCATTCCCCATGTGTGAACAAAGTTTCATTATTCAGTTGCCAGCGATCAGGCAAGTATCTATATCTAAAAATGCGGGAGACGCATATAAAAGGAGGAATATGGCTTTGTGTAAGCAGTGAGAGGCTTGGCTCGACAACTCTTTTCAAGACTCTGATGTGGTACACACGGATACAAATACATAAGAGCTGTATTTTTGCGCCGCGTTTGTTTTGCTGAAAAGTTATTTTTTAATTGTCCTCTTCAGTTTAGTTTAAAATCACACCATGTGCGAAATTCTGTAAATTCTGTGCAAAAACAAAAAAAAATCAGAGATTGCAAAACGTTGCTGCATGTAGCTTTATCGTTGTTGCTAACGTACGCACCGCTGTGTACGCACCAGCACCAGCGAAAAAGGTGTTGTCTTCCGTTGATTTTCATCCTTTTTACCAAACTCTAGTGGCAGGATAAACTGTCTGTCCCGTGAGTCGTTGCCTTTGCCACAGAAGGGGACCTTGCGTTCCCCAATGCCTCTGCGATACACTTTGTCCTGGGCAAACCAGTATCAGCGATCTGAAGTCTGATCGTTATTTTAGTGGTTTTAGTGGTCGCTAAATGCCCGAAATACCGCAAATGTTGAAGTTTTAATTGTCTACAAAGTACGAGGGTTGCCATGTGCAACCGAAATAGTGAATAAATGGCGCAAAAATATGACTCTCATGTACTTGTATCCGTGTGTACCACATCAGAGACTTGAAAAGAGTTGTCGAGCCAAGCCTCTCTCTGCTTACACAAAGCCATATTCCTCCTTTTATATGCGTCTCCCGCATTTTTAGATAATATTCTGAGTTTTACATAAGCCCCGAAGGTCGGACCAAATTCACAATTCGTTGGCCACACATTCGTCTAAACCCCGGATAACTCAGGTTTTTCATTTTTCGTTTTTTGGCCGATTTCGCCAATGCTATTTCTACGGCCGATTCGCCTGACATCGTCACGATTCGGTACCTAGAATTGCTCACATAAGAAAACTAACCCAAAAGCCGTGATCGGCGCATTTAATTACCCTGGAAAAAAACCCGTTTTCTTGTTTTTCATTTCTGGACCGATTTCGCCAATTTTCACGGCCGATTCGGCCGGAATCGTCACGATTCAGTGTCCAGAGTTGCTCACATAAAAAACTAACCCAAAATCCGTGATCAGTGCATTCAATTACCATTGAAAACACTGTTTTCTTGTTTTTCATTTCTGGACCGATTCGGCCAATTACCACGGCCGATTCGGCCGGAATCGTCACGATTCAGTGTTTAGAGTTGCTCACATAAAAAAACTAACCTAAAATCCGTGATCAGCGCATTGAATTACCCTGGAAAACACCCTTTTATTGTTTTTCGTTTCTGGACCGATTTCGCCAATTTCCGCAGCCGATTCGCCCGAAATCGTTACGATTCAGTATCCAGAGTTGTTCACATAAGAAAACTAACCCAAAATCCGTGATCAGTGCATTCAATTACCATTGAAAACACCGTTTTCTTGTTTTTCATTTGTGGACCGATTTCGCCAATTTCCACGGCCGATTCGGCCGGAATCGTCACGATTCAGTGTCTAGAGTTGCTAACATAAAAAACTAACCCAAAATCCGTGATCAGCGCATTGAATTACCCTGGAAAACACCCTTTTCTTGTTTTTCGTTTCTGGACCGATTTCGCCTATTTCCACGGCCGATTCGCCCGAAATCGTCACGATTCAGCATCTAGAATTGCTCACGTAAAAAACTAACGTAAAATTCGTGATCAGCGCATTAAATTCTTACGAACTAGACTATTTTCCAAATTTTTTTGTTTTTGGACCGATTTCGCCAATTTCCACTGCCGATTCGCCCTAAATCGTCACGATTTTAGTTATTTAACGGCTATTCCTTTAACTTTTTCAAAAAATAAAGGTCAAATTCAAACTCTCCGTTGTTGGTTACTCCCGGAAACTTTTCGATTTGTCAAATAACGGTTTGTTTCATGCGCAGAAACCGCAAATACACGTCAAAATACGCGTTTTTTCGTCATTTTGTGCAAAAGGCTTAAATTAAGCCTTGGAAAGCCTCGGAGAAAAAAATGAATGCGAAATTTGAAAAATTTGGACAATTTTACCCTAGGAAATGTTTTTATCTTAACAGTAGCAACTTGAAGTTGACCCGTGCCTACGGCCCGGGTAAGAAATGTTAGCGATTTTCTTAACAGCAAGGTGCACCCGCGGATTTATCGACATTTATTTGCTTCTGTTTTCCTGGAACTGAAAACGTGTTGCTTTTTTAACCAAAGCTTTCATGCGTTTAAATTTGTTGATACCGTTTATTGTTTGGGGCAAACGTTCCGCTTTTATTTTTATCTCGAGAACCCGCTCGATTTTTAAAAGTACTTTTCAAACGTTTCAAATGTTTGTTTTCAAGCTTTTCGATTCGGTGTCAATTCTTTGTCAAATTTTTTTGACATTTTTTATGACTCTGTTTGATCAAAGATTTTTTATGACTCTGTTTCGCTGATTTTGCAATTGTTGAGAATTTTTTTCTAAACTAATTGAATCTGCTGCTCCTGTTTGTTCTCGGTTAGTTAAGTTAAGTTAGTTGAAGGCCCGGAATCGATACCCGTTTATTTGCACAACCCCATAGTAAGCCCGCTTTTGTACAAAAATGTTTTTTAAACAACATGATATAACACAATGTGTTTTCGCTTGTCCTTCTGCTCTGCATTGAATGAACTGCTCGAAAAACTTCAGCGAAAGACGAAATTTCAAAAGACTTGAATCTGTGGGTTGTTTCGAATTTGAGTTGCATGCAATCTCCATTCTCCAGTCAAAATTGGTTGTTGTCACAAATATTCAATTTCAATTTGGCACACAACTTGATTGAATTTTGCTTGCTGACGTACGGCTTTTTAGGGCAGAACCTAAAATGCAACGGCACGGCACGTCAGGTCATCGTTTATGCGTCTGTATCTGTCTGAACGTCGACGCACGTCGCCGTACAGGGGCATAAACGAGCAAAAATTCTAAAGCCATCCGGCACGTCACTTCACGTCACGTCATCGTTTATGCGTCCGTGTCTGTCCGTCTGTACGGCGACGTGCGTCAACGTCCGGACGGCTAAACGGGCCTTATCTGTGGATTGTATATCTGTGTGCCGCAGAAAAAATTCTCAGCTCCTTTTATGTTCACAATGCGAGGCACAGTAAGTTTGGAATTTTTGCGCGAACGACCAATGGGCCATATTATGCCTGCATCCGCTGTCCGCTTCGCTCGCGAATGGGCATGATTTCGAGCGACTCAGTGAATTCAGTCTGAAGTTAATCGTCAGCCTTCAAGCGAGCCTTATCAATGCGCTGCATCGCCCAGTCGCACGCTCTCTTCTGCCCGTCCATTTCATCTCGTAGCGCAATGCCGTGCTGTTCGACCACTTCCCGTCGCAGCTGTTTCAATTGCCGATAACACTGATCGTATTCAATGCTGCTGGTCATCATTTGTGTGGGACACGGACTGTGTATCACCCAGCTCAACAGATTCTTGATGATCTTTCTGTTGGGTTTCTTTTGTTTGATTATGTTGAATTTTTGTCCCACTGAGAAAAATTTACGGACAAACTCAAATAAACAAAAATTTCACAATTTCTTCATGATTGAGTAGACTGTTCAGTAATTTTTACGATTCGAGGACATTTCGCACAAGGACATTTGGCACACGGACTTCTCGCACACGGACATTTCGCACAACGGACATTTCGCACACGGACATTTCGCACAAGGACATTTCGCACGACGGACATTTCGCACACGGACATTTTGCACACAGACTTTTCGCACACGGGCATTTCGCACACGGACATTTCGTACAACGGACATTTCGCACAACGGATATTTCGCACACGGACATTTCGCACAAAGGACATTTCGCACAAAGGACTTTTCGCACACGGACGTTTCACACAAGGACTTTTTGCACACGGACATTTCGCACACGGACATTTCGCACAACGGTCATTTGGCACAAAGGATATTTCGCACAACGGACATTTCGCAAACGGACATTTCGCACACGGACATTTCGCTCAAAGGACATTTCGCACAACGGACATTTCGCACACGGACTTTTCGCACACGGACATTTCGCACAAAGGACATTTCGCACAACGGACATTTCGCACACGGACATTTCGCACAAAGGACATTTCGCACAACGGACATTTCGCACACGGACTTTTCGCACAAACTCTCAAAACGTACATTCTAACAAGCTTTCGGGCACGTTGTTGAACAATTATTTACAGAATTCTTCAATACTCACTGACTATCTGCTGGTTTTAAAAAGCAGACATGACGCAGAATAAATAGAATTCCGCAGACGGCCCAAATAAATGAAATGGCATAGTTGTTTTTTTATTAATTGATGTTGCTCTTGTGTTACCTTTGTTTTATTTATGTCGTTGTTACTAGGGTTGCCGCGAGACGTGTCTTGTCTCGTCAATTGTCTCGTCTCGCACGATTTTTGGCTGTCTCGTCTCGTCTCGCGGTTTTTGAAACAGCTGTCTCGTGTCTCGTCTCGTCTCGTTACCCTCTGTGTACGCTTGTCGAAGTTGTGTGAAATAAAATGAAGTGTGTTGCGTCAATTGCGTCATGCGTGAAAAAAACAATAAATGCAACAAACGGTAGCAACGACATAAATAAAAGAAAGGTAACACAAGAACAAACCAGTTAATAAAAAACAACTACGACATTTCATTTATTTGGGCCGTCTGCGGAATTCTATTCTGCGTAATGTCTGCTTTTGAAAACCAGAAGATAGCCAGTGACTATTGATGAATTCTGTAAATAATTGTTCAACAACGTGTTCGAAAGCTTGTTAGAATGTAAACGTTTTGAAAGTTTGTGCGAAATGTCCGTGTGCGAAATGTCCGTGTGCGAAATGTCCTTTGTGCAAAAAGTCCGTATGCGAAAAGTCCGTGTGCGAAATGTCCTTTGTACGAAATGTCCTTTGTGCGAAACGTCCGTGTGCGAAATGTCCGTGTGCGAAATGTCCGTTATGCGAAATGTCCTTTGTGCGAAATGTCCGTGTGCGAAAAGTCCGTGTGCGAAAAGTCCGTTGTGCGAGATGTCCCTGTGCCAAATGTCCTTTGTGCGAAATGTCCTCTGTGCGAAATGTCCGTGTGCGAAATGTCCGTTGTGCGAAATGTCCGTGTGCGAAATGTCCGTTGTGCGAAATGTCCGTGTGCGAAATGTCCGTGTGCGAAATGTCCTTTGTGCGAAACGTCCGTGTGCGAAATGTCCGTGTGCGAAATGACCGTTGTGCGAAATGTCCGTGTGCGAAATGTCCGTGTGCGAAACGTCCGTGTGCGAAATGTCCGTTGTGCGAAATGTCCGTGTGCGAGAAGTCCGTGTGCCAAATGTCCTTGTGCGAAATGTCCGTTTACCATTTTTACCAGTCACTTGTAAAAAACTGGCAACATTTGAGCCAGCTTGGAATGTGGGTGGAGTGACGTTTGGTTTTGTGATCGCCGATTTTTGTATTGTGTTACTTTTGGTGAATGTAACAAAAATTTTTTGTTGGCAAGTTGTTGTCAGAAAAATCAATCAAGAATCGATACAATGCTTTTTTGGTCGTTTGCTGTCGCATGCAACCAGTAACCGTGCATTTCATAACAGACTTTTGACATCACAGGTGCATGCGTAAATGGACTGAAATTCGTTCATGCGCAAAAACAGAAGATAAAGCTTCTCGGGGGCGCAAAACACATGCCTGTTTTCTGTATTATTGACGCAGTTTTCACGATCATAAGTTTTCAACAAATGTCATCTCGGTTAAATGAGCGTTCCCAACGTCTGGTGGTCTCATTTGTCGCGGTACCGTGCGACGGCAGTGAATGAAAAGCGAGCAGTGTTCAAGCGCTGTTTGCTGGCTGCCAATTTCCACTCGAGCGCATTCATATCAGTCAGATACTCGATGTCGCTGTGGACGCTCGTCACCCGTCCAGACGAGTCAAGATCCGCCCCGCCCAGCATCATCAGTGCGTAGCCAGTGTTCAGCATCTAAAGAGACCAATAACAGGGTTTCGTTTCGACAACAAAAACGAAAAGACCAGTTCTGAAAGAAGCTTTTCTTTCCATTGTGCTAAATACACTTACGGTGCAAAATCAACGTGTAGTTTTTTCAAAGTCCACTGGCGAAAAGCATGCAGCGCACTGGCAAAACAGGACCCTCGCTTGATCATGCTTGTTTATGCATGCGCGAAAACACGAAAAAATGCAGCAATCACGACCGACTCTGGCGCCGTATCGGCCTTTGCGCAGCTGTGCGAATTGCGTCCATCGCTGCGTGAGCGTGTTGTAGCGGTCGCACGTGCGTGTGTCGTCTGCGTTTGAGCCGCCGCACACGACCACGTCGTCACCAACCACGGCCGCTGCGGGCGACCCGTGTTCTGCACAGCAACCAGACAATACAATGCATATGCTGACATGCATAAATTGTAGACACTGTAGCTCTTCATCGTCATCAGCTCTTCTCTTCCAAGTCAGCTCGTTTTTTAATGCACCATGAAAAACCGTTGCGGATCTAGTCACGACGAAAAGCGTTGCATTCTTGTCTTGCTGGTCGGCAACGTTGTTTGTATCAGGCTGCGATTGATCAACTGCACATGCGTCTTACTTCGTGGCATGTCGTCCAGTTTGCGCCAGTGCGTACCGTATCCGGCGTACAGTATCGCCAGGTCACAGTACTCGGCGGTGTTCAGCGCGTGGCCGTGCGCGTCTCGACCGCCGAGCAAATAGACGCGCATGCCGACAACCACCATGGCGGCATGCGAGCGCGCCTGCATGTTCGCGGCGAAACGCATCCAAAACGGGTACAACCACGGGTACATGTACGCGACGGGCACCGGCTGTCGTGCGTCGAACGCGAGGCACGTCCGCTCGGTGCCGTCGCCGCACGCTACCAACAGCGTCGTCACCCGCACGTTCGCAGCGCCGTGTGGCCGCGGCTGTCGCGAGCGCTTGTCCACTGGCATCTCGCGATACGACGATCCCCGCCAACTGTCCACTTGGTACACGTGGAACGTTTCGTCGCGGCGGTGCACGTCGCCGTCAACGCCCGCCTCACTCCAGCCGCCCTCGATCACGTCGACGCGATCGTCGTAGCGCGTCACGGCCGCTTCGTAGATATCGCGCAATCCGACAACGCTGCTCGTATGACTATAGCATAGTGAGCGATTGCGCTGTCTGTAGTGCTCGTTGCCGCTGGTGACGGAGAAATTTCGAATGCTGCTCTTGAAATGATCTTTGCCGCCACCGTAGCCGAAGCCGCCGTAGATCGTGAGTCGAGCCAGCTCCTGCGGTGCGCATTCAATTCGAACGCGTCTGACGTGCACGTCATCGGCGGTGTCCTTGCAGCCGTCCGTGTCGTGTTGCACGGTTTCAAAGTGCACGTCGCTCAGGTCGTAGCTGGTGCACATTGGAATCTCGAGATATGCAACTGACGCCCAATAGCTTTCCATGTACGGATACGTTCCAATGATTACTCTCAACGCAACGCCCTATAATGGACGATGGTTTTTAAAGGTGCTGTCAATTGATTGTAATGCGCGCAAATCGTAGTAAACGCTTCATTCACGAATGAATGAGTGCGCTGTATCAATCACACTTACATCGCTGACGCTTTGCTGAGGATCAGACAACGTTGATATTGTGCCGTTGAGCGTTGTTGTAAACGTATCAAAAGCACCAAGGTTCACATCAGCGACAACGATTTCCTGCGTCCAGTTCCAGCCATAACGCACAGCGTCCGGATAGCCGGTGCTGATGGCAGGCGCGAGCCAGGCACCTGAAACTGACATTGTTTGCACCGTGAATGACGCTTCAGGCTGCTGAGCGTTCGTCAATCGTGTGCTGTCGAACCAACAAACATCCGGGTCTCTTGTGATTGTATTGTTGCGATATGGTTGATCTTAAGAATTTGCTCCAAGATAAAACGTTGTGGACCATTCTGGTTGGTGTCCGTCGCACTGACGAGCCAGGGGGTATTGCGGTAGGCGTCCACCCGGCGAAACCGCTAACTTTAATGAATTTCTCATCTGCATTTGAATGCACGCTAAAAAGTTTGTCCAACCCATTTTAATGTCCTATATTGATGTCCAAAAAAGTGACCCGTGGTACAAAAAAACAGCGGTGTACAACGGTTAGCACAGATCAATCAAGCAATCAATAGAATTTTCTTCTGCCATGCGTAAAAGGTACACAGCACGTAACGAAAGCGTTTTGGCAAATGATGCCCGGATTCGGCAGTAGGAGAACTGGTACTCGGAGAACTGGTCACCGGAGAACTGGTACCCGGAGAACTGGTCACGCGGAGAACTGGTACCCTCTGATTTGTGCGTGCGGAGAACTGGTCACCGGAGAACTGGTACCCATCTCCAAAAGTTAATTATCCACACTCCATTCTGAATTTAATATTTAATTTATTTAAATCACACTCCATTTAATCACCATATCTTTTTCATTTATTAATTAAATATAAATAACAAATAATTAAAGTACAGGGTTGGCCAAAAAGCTACCGGACTTCAAACTACTTAAAATTTGAAAGTTTTATAGTATTTAGGTTCGCATTTTTTTAATTGTTAGAGGTTTTTCTTTCTATTTAATCGTGTTTTGACATTTTTTTGAAAATAGATGAAAACGGTGTGTGCAAGATTGACGCAGACATTTGACTGCACCAGAAAGTAGTGATAGCTTTCGCTTTCGGCATTGAAATGCTTCAATGTCTAGCACCGATGATTCCAATGGACAATATCATCAGACATCATCAGAAACAGAAATTTTTAAAATTGAAAAAGTACGAACCCTAGTTTCCACATGAAATGTTTCCATATTTCAGCCTGAAACCTCAAACCAGACGCGAGATAGAGCAATTTGAAATCCTGTAGATTTTTTGGCCCACCCTGTACATTTCGAATGAGTCAATTAATATAAAACAAACAAAGTTTTTACAAAATCTTTTTGTTGATCTAAAAACCTTCAACAGTAACGGAAAAAGGCAGTGAAACACGCGCAACCAGAGTGAGTACCAGTTCTCCGGTGACCAGTTCTCCGGGTACCAGTTCTCCGCGTGCGTTTGTGAGAGGGTACCAGTTCTCCGGTGACCAGTTCTCCGGGTACCAGTTCTCCGCCACCCCCCGGTGTCATGTCATATTTTGACCCCCGCCATATTTTGACCGGGGGGTCGGGCAAAACAAGTTGCCATATTTTTGACCCCCCGGTCATTCTATGGCAACTTGTCGCTGCCATGGAATGACCTACCTTGCCATATTTTGACCTACCCGTCGAAACTCAGTGTATGGAGATAGCTGAGAAGGGAAACGGTTTATACGAGCGCTGTGCTAGTCGCTCTCGAGGACGAGGTTGCTTTGCAGTTTGAACGACCATGCCATGGCTCGGTTTTCGCTATTATATTTTTAATTGGTAACTTGCAAATTGACCCGTGTGTATTATATTTGAATTAATCAAAACCCAAACCTTGTTGGTTTGGCAAAGCAATTGTAATGTAACGCTCATGTGCAGCCGCTACCTGTAGTTGACACGCTAAATTGGTGCGAAATACCGTATTACCTCTATTAAACCCCCCCCCCAAATTAAACCCCCCCCAAAAAAAATAAACCCCCACCCCCTCGACAAGTTTCCAAATAATCCCCCCCCAAAATAAACCCCCATGGGGGTTTATTAGAAACCTGTTTGAAACACATACCTAGCGAATTCAGTGGCTGAATGCAGTGACATTGGTGAAATTGTGCTACCAAAGGCCCCAGAGGGATGAGTTAGTGGTAATTTCATTACAAAAGGCTGTTACAAAAGGAAATCTATGTGAAAAGTAGAAGTTTCTGCGACTTCCTTCCTGCCATGGAAGGTATTTTTGCCATTTTGCCCACCCCTAAAAATGGTTTCCAAATAAACTCCCCCCAAAATAATCCCCCCCCCCAAAATAAACCCCCACCCCCAGAAGTCGCTGAAGAAATAAACCCCCATGGGGGTTTATTAGAGGTAATACGGTACACCATTTTTTTGCAGCAGCGGCAATTAACAACAATCGGTGCTTGTATAGTATGTTTGTTTTAAACCTGTCACGTTTGTAGAATACAGAGCATGCAAACTCACAGCGCTCATAACATTTGCCTTAAAAACCAATTTACATGTAAGTCCAAGTTTTTTGTTCAAAAAAATAAAAAGAGGGCGGTGGCGACGCAGACGCAAGCCCCTGTAGATCCATGGGTAATAGTTATGGGCAATACGTAATCCGCGCCAACCACACACCAGCGAAACACGGGGGACGCACAGGTCGCACCTGCTCCGGCAACCCCAAAGCCGGACTCGGCCACGCCCCCCGGATTAGCCGGCGGTCTTACAGGCTTCGCTGCCCCCAAAGAGCTATGGGAGCTGTGAATCGCATGAATCAGCAACTTGCCAGATCGTTTTTATAACAGTTGACTATCCGTGAAACACGAGCCTTATCGTTCGGTAGCCAACTCCAATCGATAAGTTGCCCCTTCGTATGTTTCATTGTGTGCCGATTTTTGCATGCTCATCGTGTACAGTGACAAGAAGCACACACATTTTTAGCAGTTCTCTGCATCACAAAGCAAAAATATCAACGTGCTGTCCTTTTCTGTTTGGAAACGTTGGTCAGTTATTCAACGTAGGCAAGAGTCTATTCAACGTGGGCTCCATGGGCAGCGAGTTTCACTCCCAACTTTAAATAATGGTAATGGTATCGTGAACATCCACCCAATAGTTGCGCGATAACGGATCATTTTTTTTTGTTTTTTGTTTTCATGTGCGGAACTAGTATCAAAGTTGATTGGTAATGGTTATAAAAGGGAAATGCTCATGCGCAACTTTTTCAGGATTCGATCAAATCATCAGTCGCTGTTATTCAAGTTCGGAATCTATGCCGATGATCAGTTTATTGCTTTGCATTAAATGATTTTTTATTGATTTGATGTTGAATAAAAAATGGAAAGAGTGTTGGGTTCGTTCTGCATTATGTTTATTACAATCCAGTTTATAAACTGGAGTACCTGCTATGTTCTGTGATCTGTCCCTCTTTTAGGCGGTCATCGAATTCAGGAAAATTCAAGTCCCTATTCCCCATATCCCACCTCCCATCCAGACGTCCCCTCCCCCCCCCCCACACAATTTCATAAGTAAAACGTTCTTTCCCACTTTTTTTTCTTTCTCCTCTTTTCATTTTTATTTCATTTACCTTTTTGTTTTTCATGGCCCTAGAGCCTTCTCCCGGCACCCATGTTTTGTTCGCCTCTTTCGATTCGACTTCCAAATCTAGTTGAACTTTACAACTTCTCTTTTCATTAATTGGTTCACACAACTCGATAAATAACGCGTCAAACACCAAAGACGCGTCACACAAATAACGCGTCAAAGACCCCACGGTCAAAATATGGCGGGGGTCAAAATACTGCATGACACCAGCTCAAGCAAATGATAAAATTCTCTGAAGCGTGGTACAACACTCGGCTGTTTCGAGCATTGTAGCTTATGCTTCGAGAAGATCTTAACGTTGCTTGACAATATTTTGTTCAAAACTGGACATGCTGGTCATCGCATGTGGATGTTTTTCTGAACCAATCTGAATGCGTTTTAATCATGCGGATGCGCGAGCGAGCGCCAGCGAGCGGACAGCGCATCACGCATAATATGAGCCGTTATCCCCTCGCGCGCTTTTTTCAAATTTGCTCGCTGCGTCCAGCGAGCATAGTATAAGCCACAAACTTGGCACTGTGCACACGAAACGAACACCCAAAGTTGTGCTTGGAGCCGCGAAAAATTTTTTATCCGACTACTTTTCATACGCTGTAGACACGAAAAACCTATTCTGAAAACAGTGTTACTTCTTTCCCTTTGTATTTTTTTTTCAGCTATGTAATCAACATGTGTTCGCCCTTTAAATTTTTGCCTGCGACACTTTCACAGTCGAACAAAAATGTTCCCTGGGGTAATTCCATCCGGAGATTTTGAAAATCGGGTTAATTTTTTACCCAGACCCTGTTTTTGGGTAAAAAATTGGGCATTTTTAATTGTTTGGAGGGTTTTCACCTGGTTTTAAGTGTTCGCCCTTTCAATTTTTAGCTGGGACACTTTCACAGTTGAACAAAAATGTTTCCTAGGGTAATTTCATCCGTATTTTCTGAAAATTTAGTTTATTTTTTTGCCCGGGCACTTTTTTGAGTTAAAATTGTGCATTTTTGAAAGTTCGTAGCATTTTGACTGAGTATCAGTTTTCACTCTTACAAATTTTGTCTGAGCTACGAAAAATAATAGGAAAAAGGTCTAGTCCGTAGTAATTCAATGCGCTGATCACGGATTTTGGGTTAGTTTTCTTACGTAAGCAACTCTAGATGCTGAATCGTGACGATTTCCGGCGAATCGGCCGTGGAAATCGGCGAAATCGGTCCAGAAATGAAAAACAAGAAAAGGGTGTTTTCCATGGTAATTCAATGCGCTGATCACGGATTTTGGATTAGTTTTCTTATGTGAGCAACTCTAGATACTGAATCGTGACGATTTCGGGCGAATCGGCCGTGGAAGTTGGCGAAATCGGTCCAGAAACGAAAAACAAGAAAAGGGTGTTTTCCAGGGTAATTCAATGCGCTGATCACAAATTTTGGGTTAGTTTTTTATGCAAGCAACTCTAGATGCTGAATCGTGACGATGTCGGGCGAATCGGCCGTGGAAATCGGCGAAATCGGTCCAGAAACGAAAAACAAGAAAAAAATGTTTTCCAGGGTAATTCAATGCGCTGATCACGGATATTGGGTTAGTTTTCTTACGTGAGCAACTCTAGATGCTGAATCGTGACGATTTCGGGCGAATCGGCCGTGGAAATTGGCGAAATCGGTCCAGAAACGAAAAACAAGAAAAGGGTGTTTTCCATGGTAATTCAATGCGCTGATCACGGATTTTGGATTAGTTTTCTTATGTGAGCAACTCTAGATACTGAATCGTGACGATTTCGGGCGAATCGGTCGTGGAAATTGGCGAAATCGGTCCAGAAATGAAAAAAAAGAAAACGGCGTTTTCCATGATAATTCAATGCACTGATCACGGATTTTGGGTTAGTTTTTTATGTGAGCAACTCTAGATACTGAATCGTGACTATTTCGGGCGAATCGGCCGTAGAAATTGGCGAAATCGGTCCAGAAACGAAAAATAAGAAAAAGGTGTTTTCCAGGGTAATTCAATGCGCTGATCACGGATTTTGTGTTAGTTTTTTCAAGTGAGCAAATCTAGTTACCGAATCGTGACGATTTCGGGCGAATCGGCCGTGGAATTTAGTGAAACCGGTCCAGAAATGAAAAACAAGAAATCGGTGTTTTCCATGGTAATTCATTGCGCCGATCACGGCTTTTGGGTCAGTTTTCTTATGTGAGCAATTCTAGGTACTGAATCGTGACGATTTTGGGCGAATCGGCCGTAAAAATAGCATAGATGAAATTGGCCTAAAAACGAAAAATGAAAAACCTGAGTTGTCCGGGGTTTAGAAGAATGTGTGACCAACGTATTGTGATTTTGGTCCGACCTTTGGGGCTTATGTAAAAGTCAGAATATTATCTAAAAATGCGGGAGACGCATATAAAAGGAGGAATATGGCCTTGTGTAAGCAGTGAAAGACTTGGCTCGACAACGCTTTTCAAGTCTCTGATGTGGTACACACGGATACAAGTACATAAGAGTCATATTTTTGCGCCGTTTATTTTTTATTTCGGTTGCAAGTGGCAACCCTCGTACATTGTAGACAAATGAAACTTTCCCATTTGCTTTTTTCTAGCATTTAGCGACCTCTAAAACCACTAAAATAACGATCAGACTTTAGATCGCTGACACTGGTTTGCACAAAGTGTATCGCAGAGGCATTGGGAACGCAAGGTCTCCTTCTGTGGCAATGACTCACCGGTTTATCCTGTCACAAGAGTTTGGTAAAAAGGGTGAAAATCAACGGAAGACAACGCTTTTTGCACTGGTGCTGCTGTATGCACAGCGGTGCGTACGTCAGCAACAACGATAAAGCTACATGCAGCAATTATTTGCAATCTCTGATGTTTCTGTTTTTTGCACAGAATTTACAGTATAGCCGATTAAACATGGCAGTTTTTTTCAGGGTGCAAGGAGCGCGCGAATTTTGAATGAAAGAAAAAGAAGTTCAGAAACCAAATTGTATGCCAAATTTGACGCGTTTTTTTTAAACTAATGGATTATCCGTATTATTCTGTTCATTCTTTCTCCCTTGCACACATGATTGGAAATTGTGTTGGCATTTTTGAAAAAGACAACTCCTAGTCAGCGACTAATCCCGCCTTGATGGACTGCCTCATTTATTCGGCCATGCTGTACAGAATTTCGCACATGATGTGATTTTAGACTAAACTGAAGAGGACAATTGAAAATATCTAGATAACTTCAAAGTTTTTACGCTTTTCAGCAAGCTTTTAAACAACAAACGCGGCGCAAAAATATGACTCTTATGTACTTGTATCCGTGTGTACCACATCAGAGACTTGAAAAGCGTTGTCGAGCCAAGTCTTTCACTGCTTACACAAGGCCATATTCCTCCTTTTATATGCGTCTCCCGCATTTTTAGATAAAAAACCCCCACCCCCCCCCCCCCCCCCCCCCCCCCCCCCCCCCCCCCCCCCCCCCCACCCCCCCACCCCCCCCCCCCCCCCCCCCCCCCCCCCCACCCCCCACCCCCCCCCCCCCACCCCCCCCCCCCCACCCCCACCCCCCCCCCCCCCCCCCCCCCCCCCCCCCCCCCCCCCCCCCCCCCCCCCCCCCCCCCCCCCCCCCCCCCCCAACCCCCCCCCCCCCCCCCCACCCACCCTACCACCGAGGCCACGAGGGTGACATCAGTACGTGCGTTTGCAGACGCATCCGGAAACAAATTAATTTACACGTTGATGCACATGTTCGTGCATTGTGTCCGTGTGTCCGTGTACGTATTCGTGCACATGCACAAACCTATGCACTTATCCGATTTAGATTCGCTTCAATTTTGAGGAGGAAAAAAACGGCTGCATCTAAACTGTTTTCAGATCTGAAAAAGTCAGTTTTTTCGCTTAACAAAAATGTTAAGTGTTCGGGTATGTGCGAATCGATGAGTGCACAAACAATCTGCATTAGTAGGCGATTCTTTTGCGTGCAGATAGAAAATCAGTTTGATTTGATTGATGTCGCAATTCAAAACGACTTACCGTAAAGTCTTGCATATAAGGTTCCTCCCACTTATAAGACCCCCACCCAAAAGTGGGCTGAGTGTCACGTGGCTGGAAACCAAAAAATTCAAAATTTTGACTTGGTCGAAATCCCGCCCCGTTTATAAGACCCGGAAGTCCTAATCTTTGCTTCATAAGACCTCCTCCCACTTATACGGTTGTCACACAAAATTCCGTTTTTTTCCAGAAATTTTTGATTTTCAAATTTATATAAGGAGACCTTATATGCAAGTCTTTACGGTATTTCTCTGCCGTGTGCGTCGAAGACCAGGTCACTTCAATAATAATTTGAATTGCCGCGTCAAAAATGAAACTGATTTTCTGTCTGTGCGCGTCTTGAATGCTGGGTCAAGAGAGAAACACGTACTACTATAGAATTTTGCGATTTCAACCGACAACAGCAATATGCATAACGTCAGTTGCTGTTTTGCTTTGTGGGCTGCGGACGCGCTATTTTGTTTCGCGTGATATCAACTGCACCTTTCGGCGGTCGCCCAAGAGCACTCGAACAGGTGTCTTCCGAGGAAGTGGTCGTTTGCTCGAGAACGCTCGTAAATTCGGTCGATCCAACTGAGCGATCATCGCACGTTCTTTGACGATGTGGTGACTCTTGTGGTGAAACGGCAGAAATGGTACTATTCCGTGGACGCGATGTGCCGCCGTTGTCCGGGCACCGAGACGGCGTAGCGTGCTTTAACGTATCGCTGCTGTTGCGGTTGTTGGTCGCTACAAACACCGACATGTGCATTATTATTGCAAAAAACTGCGCTCTCTGCGCATTTAAAGGGCGGAATAGGATTTAAAAAAGTTAAAGTTTGTGCTAACTATGGCCACCTAAGAATCATATACAATGTGTCTGGCGAACGTTTTAGTTTGACACGAAGTGACGTAACGTGACGTGACGTGTATTTAGCACAAACTTTTACACTTTCAACTTCAACAGTTTTTGGTAACAACTAGCCAATTGACCCGTGCCTACGGCACGGTTAGTGTTGAATACAACTGTTATTTTTGAATGGAGTTTAGCCTTTTGACCTTGCCCACGACCCGGACTAATCATGCATTGCATTTTCATTTTGAGCTGCTTTAACCGATTGTTGTTGATTAACCATACAAATGATCGTTCATTCTTGAAGCACTCGATGCTCCTACTTTTTTGAAAATCACAGTATTTTCAGTTTTAAGGCGCCCTTTTTGTCAACAATATGAAAAACAATTTTTTTTAATCAGCAACAAACAACTGACGTTCCCTTTTAAAGAATCAAAATTAATTCTCATTTATTAGCTTTTTCAATGTCGCTGTCATTCCCGTTAAAAATTGATCGATTATATGTGGACCGATCCACTGCTTCGCCATCGATCGTGGCTACATCTTTGTTGATGCTGCAATCTATTCCTTGTGGAACTGGAATTTCTTGCCGGTGGAGTGTAAATGACGAAAAAACACTTTTTTCTGAATACACATTGCTAAACCCTTATCTGAGCCAACCCTTTTAGTGTGTAAAAGATGAAAAAAAGACAACACTTCTGAATAATTGTTGCAAAACGCCAGCTTTTGTTTTGAAACTTTTTTCCCGCTTACTCTAACCTAGGCCTTAGAGTTTTAAAAATGACGACAAATGCAAAACTTTTTTGAAGACCCGTTGCGAAACGGCTGCTTTTGGTTGGTATGTTACTTCTTTTGCCCGCCTACCCTAAGCTAAGCCAAAGCTTTTTGATAGCATGGAAAGGACAAAAAGCAACAGTTTACTTAATACTCGTAGCAAAACGTCCGCTTTTGTTTGGTATGCTTACTACTTTTCCGCGCTTGCATTAATCTAAGCCAGGCCTTTTTGATTGAGTGTTAGTAACAAAAAGCAACACTTTTCTGAGTACCCATTGTGAAACGGTCGCTTTTGTTTTGCTATTTAGCTTCTTTCAACCCGTTTACCCTAACATAAGCGACTCATTTCAGTTTACAACCGAGTTCTTGCAATTCTTGCGATTGTCTCGCTTGTCGTTGTTGCACTTCAGCGTTCCAGATCGAGACGGTGCAACACTTTTCTGAGTACCCATTGTGAAACGGTCGCTTTTGTTTTGCTATTTAGCTTCTTTCAACCCGTTTACCCTAACATAAGCGACTCATTTCAGTTTACAACCGAGTTCTTGCAATTCTTGCGATTGTCTCGCTTGTTGTTGTTGCACTTCAGCGTTCCAGATCGAGACGGTTTTTATTTCATCTTTTGCAGTTGACTAGCCTATTGACCCGAGCGTATGTGGCTTAATCAATGCCAAGCCTTTTTGGTGAAGTGGCATTGACTTAGAAAGAAAAAAACAGTAACGTTTACTGAATAATAACCCTGAAGAAAATTTACCTTGTGCTGCCGTGAAGTCGCCTACAATACAATATTTTTTAATGTATTTAAATAAATAAAAAATGCGAAGTTTATGATTTTGCTATTTTTACCCGTTCACACTAACCGAAGGCAAGCCTTTTTGTAAGTGAAGTAAAATTGAATAAAAAATATAAAAAAACTAACGTTTTTTTAATTTACCCGTTTTAAAAAGCTAATGCTTTTTTACCCGTTTACCTAAGCCAAGCCTTTTTTGTAAACTGAAAATGCGAAGTTTATGATTTTGCTATTTTTCGCCGTTCACCCTAACCCAAGTCAAGCCTTTTTGTATGTGAAGTAAGATTGAATAAAAAACATAAAAATTAACGTTTTTTTCATTTACCCGTTTTAAAAGGCTAATGCTTTTTTACCCGTTTACCTAAGCCAAGCCTTTTTTGTAAACTGAAAATGCGAAGTTAATGATTTTGCTATTTTTACCCGTTCACCCTAACCTAAGTCAAGCCTTTTTGTAAGTTAAGTAAGATTGAATAAAAAATATAAAAATTAACGTTTTTTCATTAAAAATACCCGTTTTAAAAAGCTAATGCTTCTTTTACCCGGTTGCCCTAACATAAGCCAAGCCTTTTTGTAAAGTGAACATGAATAGAAGAAACAAAAAAGTGACGTTTATAATTTCGTTTTGCAGTTTTGGTTCTTTTTACCCGTTCACCCCAACATGACCCAAACATTTTGCAAAGTGAAAATGAATGGTAAATACCATTTCGACCCAATTAAAAAACTAACTTTTTCAGAGACAGTTTTGTTTCATCTTTCGCAGTCGCTCGTCAAGTTTTGAGCAGCAAAAATTGCCAGTTGCCCATCATGCGTTACGTTGAAATTATCGCTCATAACCACGGAGTATCAATTTGAAAATGAAACATGGAGTATCAATTTCAATGAAATTTACTTGTTTTGAACCCAAAGTGCAACATGCAATGCCGATGTCGATGTGCGTTTTGCAACCCGATTTTTAAAAAGTTCAAACTTTTTTCAAAGACGGTTTTGTTACATCTTTCCCAGTCGATCATCAAGTTTTGATCAGCCACGCTTCCATTTGCCTATGCTGTGCTGAACTGTCGCTGTTGAGCCAAACCAAAGAGTATCATGATGACTCCAGCTATATGAAGAGCGACGTTTTGAGAAAATAATCTCAACTGGCATTAATAAAAAATAGGTTATGAAAATTGAGATGGAGTTTTCTTAAGTAGCAAAAAAGGGCGCCAATTCAAATTGCAAAAAAAGTGCCACAGACAGACACTTTGTAAATTTAATAATATAGATTATAAAATTTTGAGCACCAAAAATTGCTATTTGTCCATTGTATGTAAGTTGTTGCTAATGAGCAAAAGGCATCATGATGACGAAGTCATGTAGAATGACGATTTGAACATTGTCTTGTCATTAGAAAATGGAGTAAAGTATTTAGCAGATGATGACTTAAATAGCAAAATAGGCTCGAACTGAAAAAATGAGCGCCAATTCAAACTGCAAAAAAGTTCCACGGACAAAGTATTTTTTTAGTATAATAGATGTTCCCCAGTTACGACTTACGGTAAGATATGAAAATGGTTTTAGTCGTTGGCAACTGAGCAATATAAAATGTGTTTGTCGTTGAAACACCACCACGCGCACTGTGAAGGATGCCATGGAGGGAAAGCAAAAGTTACAGTTCAACTCAACCTTTTTGGCAGCTGGCATTGCGCGCGTTGTTCGCAGCTGCACGACGTTGGACTTCTCGAGCACTCGAGTTCGAGTCGTTCACGTCAAGCGACTGTTGGTCGTCCCAGTCGGCATTCTGACGCTCTTGACGTATGGAAGATAGTTCCATTATTACTCTTCGGTTTTGGCAACGAAACCGAAAACTCTCGATGCCGCAGCGTTGCACATTGTAAATGTGTTCAGCAAAATGCAAGGGAGAGGTGGGCGGACTCCGCGTGTTCGCTTGTTCTCGGCTGCAATTTAGCAAACATTTGTCTGATTTGCAGTCGACTCTGGAAATTGTCGCGTTTTCTTGCGGAAGACGCACATAAAAGGTGGAATATCGTGCCGCTAAAAAATCTGCAAAAAATCTTACAATGTTTGTTGTTGCTGTTCGGTGACCAACAATGTTTTATTTCCCAAGTGAAGCTAGCATTATTCAGCAAAAAATATTAAACTATCAATTTTAACTGAAGCAGGACCACAGTGATAAAAAAAGTATGTGTTGAATTAGGCGAAATTAGTAAAAAGATGAAATCAAAAACACGTGCTGCATGTTCATTGGTAGTTCCTGCGTCTGTTTGTCGGTTCGTGAACGTCATCAGTGCAGTATTTTATTAGTTGTCTTGTGCCGTCACTTTGTTTCTGATTTCTTCAGATCTTGTGTTTTTATTGAAAAGTAAAGCAAATACGTTTGCTTTTTAGAGTGGTGGTGGTTGCGCGAAAAAATGTTCAACCAATCAGTCAGGGATGTCTGTTGATGCAGGCTTTTCAGGTTTGTTGACCAAATAGCCCTGAGTATGCTTACAAAGGTAACAAAGCATGTGAAAAGGTGTGGAAATTGAAAAAAAATAATAATTTTTGGCCGCTGGTTATTCGTTTTAAATTTTTTTATAATTTTAAAGACACTTTTTATTTGTGTTATATTTATCACCAGTTCCCGCCCGGCACCATCAGGTGTTGCAACGTTTTATCAATCTTTTTTTGTTTTTACGTTCGTTTTTATGGTGTTTTCTGGACGTCAAAGTGAGCATAAAAATCTTTGCAACGAAAGAATCGGCTCACCAGCAGTTCCCTCTTCGCCTGAAAGAGACGCACAAAATACATTTTTATATGGTCGGACCACGGACATAAATTTTGCGGATATATGGCTGAAGCAGTGATAAAAAGGGACCATTTTGTCGGTGATTATGTTGATTGAGTGAAGGAAAGTGAAGGAATTAGATTATACATGTACGAATATGCTCTCGGAAGCGCACCAGAAAACTGAAATACAGAGGCGCGTATTAGCTTCTTCTGAAACGGAAAACCTTTTCGTAATCCTTGAAAGCAGCGTACGAAAGAGCTCAAGTGGTATTATGTCTTGCTGTCGAACATATTTTCCTGATCATAACATAATCCATCGGATCTGCTGTCACGCACACGACCGATGACTATTCGACATTGAAAAAGCGTCCATTTTTTGGCAAATCTTTCGCTTTCTTTTTGCAGTCGCTTCCGCATATTCCCAGTGTGAAGCCCATATTATGAGCAGCTTGTTGTGCCACAAAATAGGCGACCAAATAAAATGTCGTTTTCAGTGTTCAGAAACAAGTCATGAATATTTATGGTGATTTTCTGGGCGACACGACCACGGCTCGTTTAACGGCGCGTGGAATTGAACGCATGCTTTTTTGTTTTTTCTCTCTGAAAACAGTGTCAAAGTTTCAAGTTCCGCGACGTTTCATCGGTTTCGTGACCGTTTTCTGCGATGGCGGCCAGTGCCGCAGTGGCCGTGCTGATTTTCGTTGCCGCGTTTTGCATCCGTGGCTGCGCGGGCGTGCCCCGGCTGAGGCTGCCAATGCCGTTCTATCGAGCGTTTGGGCGACTGACTGCTCCAGAGGTGAAAAAAGGCGTTTTTCGTTCGACAAACGTTTTTCGTTTTTTTTCCGAATCCGCATAACGTCGGAAACACCGGCTGTAATACTGGCAGTCAGACGCCGATGTGAAAATGAAAACCATTGAAATACAGACCTTAGCGTTGTTCATTTTGTCATGTCGTTTTGGTGTGCCAAAAATCACCATGGTAAAAAGGAAGCTGAGCGGTGTACGCCGCTTACCACAAATTGTCGCGCATGTACGCTTACCACGATCGGCGGTAAACACAGTTCACCGCTCTACTCTTATGCTGCAGTAATTTTTGGGACATGATACCAAAGAGGGGACACCAGAAAACATCATCAATCAGTTGCATCGGCTATGCAGCTACAAGATCTGTGTTGCTGTAGCAAATTCGTCTTAGTATCACATTTTTTTCACCCTTGCCAGGGCGCGAAAATCGTGAAGAGCTCTCACTTTCAACAAACCTACAAACTCGGCTACAAGATCGTGCTGCTGTGCGTCGCGGTTGGTGATCCGCTGCCGCAGGTCGTTTGGTACAAGGACGGCCACGAGCTGAAGTTGACACGCAACGGACACGTCGGTGACGAATGAGCCATTTGTTGAAGGGGCTGTTCGCTGGCGGGACTCCGTTGAAACGCTGATTCGCTCTCCATGAGCTCTCTGGGATAGAAAAACCGGCAAATTTTAAACCGGTTCCACGTTTTACAGCGGACGGTTTTCAACAATTATAATTTCAGAATTTCAGCAATTTCTGCTGACCATGCCGCCCATTGATAGATTGTTCAGTTAGTGCGGCACATTTTCTTTCCTGCAGCTTTACCAGCATCGCACGAAAGACGGCGGAATGAAAAGCAAGATCGAGATCGACCCAGCGGCCGTCGGCAACCAGGGCGTCTACACGTGCGTTGCCTCCAATCCGCTGGAGTACGACCATCGAAGCTTCCGGACGGAATACAAAACTTGAATTTTGTACAAAGTACAAATAGTACAAGTGCTGTACAATGTACGACTGTTATTACATTGGCTTTGTTTGTCTTTCGCATTTCGTGTTGTTTTGTTGTGTTGTGTGATCGTTACATGTACAGTGAATCAATGAAAACTTTCAGAACATCAAAGCAACGGATTCAAATATAACAGATGGCGCAATCAATGAAAACAGCATCACGGTTTTTGGAATTGGGGAACAAACAGTTTTTTTCAGACACAAAAAAACTCAAGTGCCAAATAAACGTGCAGCGCAGAAATTCTGAAACATTTATCCGTCTTGAAAAAATAACGCTCGGTTTCAGTTAAGTGTGAAAAAAAACATGAACATTGCAGAAAATCCATTTGAAAGAGCGATGCCACCAATCTTTACAGGTTCCACGCAACGGTCAAACAAAACTAAATAAATACAACCGCTCCCAACACTTTCAGTTTCGCCAGATTGATTTGTTTGAAGATCACAAATTACACATAGAATCTGAACAATCACAATCAGCCCATATACGCATACCAATGCCATACAAGGCTCACCAATTCCCATGATGGTTCCAGTTCCCAACAGCAACCACAAGTTCCCATCGAGCGTGCGTGTCGTTCACTGCTCCGCCGAGCACCGATCAATGACGTCCGCGGCCCGCTGCATGCGCGCCAACGCCTCCGTCAACTGTGCAATGGTCTCGCGATGCGGCGCCAGTCCGGTGCAGCCACGATCACGCAGACGCAGCACGTGCTCCACGTCCGGGCACACACGGTCGGCCAGCATCGTGAACACGTGACGAAAGTCCAGCTGGCACTTGTTGAACTGCAGCAGCCAGTTGACGCGCGGCTCACCGATGCGCGAGCGATCGAGCGTCGAGCGCAGTTGGCGTTCGGCACGACTGAGGTCGACGTCGAGACGGATCAACTGCGGACGCACTTTGTTCTGTGAGGGGCGACGTGGACGAATTGGAAACATGAATTGGCGCTAGAATGATGGAGTGCATGGAGAGATTCACGGACCTCTCACCGATGGGCATTTCACCAAAGGGCATTTCACCGATCGGGCATTTCACCGATGGGCAATTCATCGATAGGGCATTTCATGAATTTGGCGTCATTTTCAGACATTAAAAACCACTGGAGACTGCAAAAAACAAAGGCGTTTTCAACGATTTACTCCAACGTGGCACCAATTTTTTCAAGAATTTTTGGCAAACCGGAGAAATGCAAAAACCCGCTGTCGGCAAATCAGAAAAATGGCCGCTGCAGACAGACAGAATAAAACGTGTGTGAATGGTGAAATCAATCGAGATGACCAATATTTATTAGGTGCGGGTTCTTGTCAACAACCACATTGTACGTGCACATCATCATATGAAATGTAATAGAACACGCAGTGTTTAGATGAAATACCTTATGAACTGCCCTATCGGTGAAATGCCCTATCGGTTAAATGCCCATCGGTGAAATGCCCATCGGTGAAATGCCCTATCGGTGAAATGCCCATCGGTGAAATGCCCTATCGGTGTTATGCCCAATCGGTGAAATGCCCCATCGGTGAAATGCCCTATCGGTGTTATGCCCAATCGGTGAAATGCCCTATCGGTGTTATGCCCAATCGGTGAAATGCCAGATCGGTGAAATGCCCATCGGTGAAATGCCCTATCGGTGTTATGCCCAATCGGTGAAATGCCCCATTGGTGAAATGCCCTATCGGTGTTATGCCCAATCGGTGAAATGCCCCATCGGTGAAATGCCCTATCGGTGTTATGCCCAATCGGTGAAATGCCCTATCGGTGAAATGCCCTGTCGGTGAAATGCCCTATCGGTGAAATGCCCTATCGGTGAAATGCCCTATCGGTGAAATGCCCTATCGGTGAAATGCCCTATCGGTGAAATGCCCTATCGGTGAAATGCTCTATCGGTGAAATGCCCTATCGGTGAAATGCCCTATCGGTGAAATGCCCTATCGGTGAAATGCCCTATCGGTGAAATGCCCTATCGGTGAAATGCCCTATCGGTGAAATGCCCATCGGTGAAATGCCCATCGGTGAAATGCCCTATCGGTGTTATGCCCAATCGGTGAAATGCCCCATCGGTGAAATGCCCTATCGGTGTTATGCCCTATCGGTGAAATGCCCATCGGTGAAATGCCCATCGGTGAAATGCCCTATCGGTGTTATGCCCAATCGTTATGCCGTATCGGTGTTATGCTCTAACGGTGAAATGCCCTATCGGTGAAATGCTCTATCGGTGAAATGCCCTATCGGTGAAATGCTCTATCGGTAAAATGCCCATCGGTGAAATGCCCTATCGGTGAAATGCCCTGTCGGTGAAATGCTCTATCGGTGAAATGCCCATCGGTGAAATGCCCTATCGGTGAAATGCCCTGTCGGTGAAATGCCCTATCGGTGAAATGCCCTGTCGGTGAAATGCTCTATCGGTGAAATGCCCTATCGGTGAAATGCTCTATCGGTGAAATGCCCTATCGGTGAAATGCCCTATCGGTGAAATGCCCTATCGGTGAAATGCCCTATCGGTGAAATGCCCTATCGGTTAAATGCCCTATCGGTGAAATGCCCATCGGTGAAATGCCCATCGGTGAAATGCCCTATCGGTGTTATGCCCAATCGGTGAAATGCCCCATCGGTGAAATGCCCTATCGGTTAAATGCCCTATCGGTGAAATGCCCATCGGTGAAATGCCCATCGGTGAAATGCCCTATCGGTGTTATGCCCAATCGGTGAAATGCCCCATCGGTGAAATGCCCTATCGGTGTTATGCCCAATCGGTGAAATGCCCCATCGGTGAAATGCCCTATCGGTGTTATGCCCTATCGGTGTTATGCCCTATCGGTGTTATGCTCTATCGGTGAAATGCCCTATCGGTGAAATGCTCTATCGGTGAAATGCCCTATCGGTGAAATGCTCTATCGGTAAAATGCCCATCGGTGAAATGCCCTATCGGTGAAATGCCCTGTCGGTGAAATGCTCTATCGGTGAAATGCCCATCGGTGAAATGCCCTATCGGTGAAATGCCCTGTCGGTGAAATGCCCTATCGGTGGAATGCCCTGTCGGTGAAATGCCCTGTCGGTGAAATGCCCTGTCGGTGAAATGCCCTGTCGGTGAAATGCCCTATCGGTGAAATGCCCTATCGGTGAAATGCCCTATCGGTATCGGTGGAATGCGCTATCGGTGTTATGCCCTATCGGTGAAAGGTCCGGTTACCGATGGGGAACAGTGGAAAACGCAGTGTGTATTACTTTTTGATACTTGCAATCCGCATTTTCGAGTTTGCTGCTCGCATCCGCAGAGCTCCACCGAAATGACGTGATATTTTTTTCAGCACATCCTTAGACTCGTTGTCTGTGCGCTTGGGGATCGAGCCCCGCCGAGGGTTGTATAGGCTAGGCACTTAATGACGGAGAAAACTTGATGGGCGCCCTACTCGATGGCGTTCTATGCGGTTTTCTGGCTAAAAACAGTGCCTAAAATCACCGTTCCTTCTTCGTTCGTTCGTTTGGTTGATCTCATCCATCTGTGATGAAAGGATCAACCAAACTGAAAGTTCGATTGTTGTGTATGTGATCACCGTGTCTTGTAAGCACATGACGTAACACGTGTGAACAAATGGGCAATGTATGTACAGGACACCGACCGCGGAACGCGACCGCCGCGCATACCTCCAACTCGTCCAGCAGATCGTGCGCATGCTCGCCGGCGTCCGTGTGCACGTCCTGGACGAAGTCGAACGCAAAGCGTGTCATATTGGTCAGCTGACGACACAGCTGCTGGTGTTGCTCACAGCAGTCGCGTTTCTCCAGTTGGTGTGCGCTGTGATCGGAGAAGCCGGAATCGGACGACGGTGACGAGCCGCCAGACGACACGTTTCGTGACGACGCCTCGGAGGTGACGTTGGTGTCATTTGGCAGGTGGTGATGATTGTTGGCGTTGGTGTTGACGGTCTTGATCGTGATCGGGTCGAACTGTTGAATGTCGAGATCGGGAAAATCGACCGATTCGGCCAGCGACTCGGAGTATTCGCTCGTAGGCGCCGGCATGTAGGCCTTCTGGCCGAGGCGGCGGTACATTTTTGGCGCAAGTTTATGGATCGCTAGTTTTGTGTTTTTCTGCAATGACTGCATTTTGTGAATGAACAATTGAAGGCATAGCAAAACTCAAAAGCGGCCGCGCGCGGTTCTCAAATCTCATATTCGTATTGCCGTCGCTGCCTCCTCTGGCTGCATCATCAATCGACTGTCGCAAAATGTACAAACGGCACACGAAATTTCGTAAGTTCCACCAAAAAAACTTCATCACAACTGAAAATTTATGATCAGGACTCTTCTCGCAAAACTCTGCACACGCAGAAAATTTCCGTTCCAAAAAATACAAAAAATACACACACTTAGAAAACAGGATGAGAAGAGTCATTGATCCATCTAACTCACATTTCATTGGATTAGAAATCTAAAGAATTGGCATCTCAATAGTTGTCAAAAAGAGGAAATAAAAAAATCTGTCAATTTTTCTTTTCAGTATCACAGAACTTTGTTTCGCCCACAAACAGCATATTAGATTCCAGATTTCATTGGTGGTGGGTGATAACGCCATCGCGACAAAAGTACACACTGTACATGTAAATTAGAAAAAAAATGAAAACCAACAATGCGGAGGAGTGAATGTGTGGATGTGGAAGGAAACTTGAACTGTGAACATTCTTACTACATAGGTGTATGAATTTGCGAAAAAAAACTGAAAATAATGCAGGTGAATGTGTGCGGTAATTCAGTCAAAGAATCTGATTATGTCTGCGTAACAACCTGAATCCTGATCATACAAAATTCGCCAATTTGACGACCACGTCTTGTGCACTTGTCAAAAATTGACCATGTGGCAGAGATAAGATCAGTAAACACACATTGCCGAAGTGTCGCTGGGCAACTGCGTGCGTGCAGTACCACACCATATCATTAAAAATAATCAAAATTAAAATAAACATAATGCGACAGCGCACACTGCAGCACACTGACGTGTCTAATCATACGTTTACCACATCATACCATTGTTCAGATCCATGTACACATTCATAACGAACATAGTTTTCAAAATGAACTTAAGAAAACGCAAACGCATTGGCATAACCGGGTTAAAATGACATCGCATTACACAATTAAACTGAATCACCACTGAAATTCGGGATTCGGAGAGTTGTGAAATTGCGGCAGACATGTGGAAAAGGCCGTTACGCGAATTCAACAGTGGGCATGTAGTGGAGAGATACAGATCCAGCACTCAACATTGATCAGAACAATGATGTAATTTGATTATGAAACAGCTGACAACCAGTGTACAGCGACAATAAGCGTGGAGGCATGAAGTGTAATGCACACAGATGAGCTGCCTGCGTTGAAACACTGCCGTTCAGTCATGTCAACCGAACGTTTGACATCTTCTTTAGATTTCTACGAAATTTCTTTGGTAACATACAGAATTTATACTGATACATTAATTAAAAATTTCACAATTACAGGTTCATGTCTGCAGTGTCGTTTTTCAAACCGTTCATTATCGTTTGACCATTCGTTGAAACAGGTGGAATCAATGTGCATGCAAGTTTTTAATAAACTGTCTTACTATGACTAACGAAAACCAACTACCGAAAACTCCAAACTAAATGGTTACACTTTCGAATAACATTTAATCAAGGTTTCTCACACGCTTTGCCTAGAAAATGGTCAAAAAGACACTGATAAAACACGATAGATAAATTATGTCACGCAGATTGGCGGTTGAAAAACAAAAAGGACGGAATTTCTTTAAAAAACACACCTAACCCATTAAAATCAACTAGAGAACAAACAAACACAAAATAAACCATCCACTTTGACGCAAGTATGGGCGTCAACTTGATATTATTTTGAAGTCTGTTCTTAAAATGAGTATGCGCTGCGTGAAAACGTGCATACAGTAAAAATGTTACAGACGGAACTGGAACAAAAAGTATTTAGTTTTAGTGTTTGAAGAAGGAAAAAGCCAGTGCGCTCACTAAAATAAACAATATTCAATATAAATGAATTTAAAAATATGCAGCAATTTGCCTGTTCCTAAATTAGAGCGTGTGTTTTGTGCGCAGATGACGCATCATGCAAGTTTGTTTGCTGTGGCGTCAAGTGCTTGCTCTACGATACAAGAGTGCAAAATGCAAACTTTGCACGAGAAAAATAATCAAATCAAACCTATCGGATATTGTTTGCAAACGGCATGCATGTGTTGCACTTGCATACAACCATGTAAAAAGTGTGCGTGTTTGTCCATTATTTTGTATCGACAAACATTGTAGAGCAAGAGAACAGCAGTAAGATCAGAAAAACTTCTTCGTACACAAAGTGTCGACAAATAATGTCGAAACGAGGTCACCGCAAGTATGACTTTGATGATTGCACACGATTTTTGCGTGTCAACCACGATTGACCTTGCGACACGAGAGATCATCTTCGGGACAAAGCACCGTTTTCCATCGAGTGGTGCGCGCGCATTTTTGATCGTGGTCGGTACGTCGAAACAATGCGCAGTTCGGATGCCGTGAAAACGTTTTATTGTATTGTCGATAAATTCACTGATCCATCGAGAACTATATAATCGCAATGGTTACGTTATCTCTGAGATATCATCTACACGACTACAAGCACTTTTGTGCCATTGTCTTCAGTCTTCGTCATGCCTGTGCATTTCTCTCTCTCTCTCTGACATTTTCGTTTCGTTTTTATGGCGATTTAAACGCGAGACGAAAAGTTTCGTTTGCTGATTTTTGAAAATTTTCCAGTCGAGGACAGACAGACACATTTTATACGCATGACCGTTCCTGATGATATCACCGTTACGACCACATTACATTTGCAAATTATCACCGGTTGTTAAGAGTAGGTCTTTGAAAACTATTGAAACACTTTCTTTCATATCAGAAACCGCAAAAGCACAATTGATAGTGTTTTGCTGTATCATATTGTAAATATAATATTTCCTTTATATCACTTTCTGCATTCATTCATTCGTATTTCACAAACTATCTACTTTTGTCACAAATTGAAGCAGCAGATCTTTGTATTTTGCAAACACATTGTTGAATAACAATGAGTGGTATGCATAAATTAAGGCCAGAATAAAAAAGTTTTTTCGGTCCATTCTATTTCAACGATTTTGCAGAGAAGGCTGTTAATTGACTAAGCACGAGCTCTCTTATCTTTATTTCATTTGTTTGCGTTTTTTACGGGCATTCTAAAAGAAAAATGTCAACGCAGCTTTTTTAAGACCTGGAAAATCTGAAAAATACAACAGCTCGGCTGGGAACCTGACAAACAATAAGAGGTTGAAATACAAATGCTTGCCGTAAATATGCCAAACGTGTGAAAAAAGGCGGTTCGGTCAGACCCAGTTGGTCAAGTGAATTGAGTAAGATAATTGTTGTCAAAATAAATGACAAAAATACACAAAAACCTTTAATAAGGCTATCCATATGACAACCCGGACATCAAACCAAAGATTGATTGACCAAAAGATTGACCGACACAGATGAAAAAGGCCCGTCGAATACTGTTTCAAGTGAAAGAGCAAAAATTGATGTTTGATTACAACCTCGTTGCGCTGTTTGACAGCTTCACAGCATAACGGCAGATTTTGCCACGTGCTGAAGAGAGAAGTCCAAAGTAAACAGCAAAAAAAGCAAAATGTGTGACTGGAGTCGGAAACAAATGAAAAAACATTATTATTCAATCTAGCAATAGCTCATCTCACGGTCAGCGTATTTCAACGCAATAGGATTAGCGGCCCAACTCAGTTTCAAAGAAACCAATCACCCAGTTGCAACCAAACGCTGACACACTAACTAGTAACTACTACTCCTCGTCCAACTCTAAAGCCTGTTCACACTGACATAGTGCGCAATAACACGAGACGTGACGTGACGTGACGTGACGTAACGTGACGTGCCGTGGCGTATACGCACACGTCAGTATGAACGGACTCTTTTCAACCTGATTATGCGCGAACGTTTCCCGCCAGTCAGCGGCCGCAATTCGACGGACGGCGTCGAAAATCAGATCAATCGCTTTCTGCTTGTTTTCGGCCAATGTTTTCAACACCAAATCAACCGACACCTGGAGGAAGGTTTGAATACATCTTAAATCAAAAAACCTTGAAAAACGTCAAACCAGACGAAATCGCACTGTTTTATAGACGAAACTGTCATTACAATCATTTTCAGTCTTCGCACACTAACTGGCTGGTCATAACCAACTTTTTTTGCACCCCGTAGAAGTTCTATTTCCGGAACTTTACCAAGCAAACAAAGAAATAAAAAGTGTGCAATTCCAAAAATTCGATCAACGTACACTCTCGTGCGTGTCGTGCCAACAATCGTAATCGGTCGGTAACGCCACTGCCGCGTAGCACAAGCCAAGCTCTTTCGCCAAGCAAACCTGCAGAAAATTTTCAAAATAACAAAAAAAGTCTGCTGTTTGATTGACCGGAGATCAACATAAACTCCGATTTTTCAACCAAAGGGATTCGCAGTTGCAGCACGCTGATTGGCTGCTGCATCTGCCATATCTGCACACGATCCAATCAGCGTACAACATACTAAACGTGCGTTTCTCTCTCACGAGCGCACCTCAGGCACAGTGGTCATATTGACAATTGAGGCACCCCACGATTTGTAGAGGAAACTTTCAGCACGACTCGAGAACCGAGGCCCTTCGATGGTGACGGTGGTGCCTGATTTGTGATGCACGATCATCAACTCATCAGCCGCCTCGCAGAGTATCTACCAAAAAAGAAACCGTTTCATGTTGACCAGACAAAAAGTCGAAAACACAAGTTTTTGTTTGCTCGGTGAACAATTCGACAAACGCGACACCGAAACCGAATCAATCCGCGTGTAACACACACCACCACCACAAATGTAAAGTTTCAAATGCTGTTGTTTCCACTGCCAAAGGCTACACGTGAGCGAGGTTTGTTCGAGCACCTGCAGAACGCGAAGGCTTGCTCGGACGCTGACGCACTGCAACCCAAATGCAACCAATCAGCGTGTGTATCACTGCAAATGTAACCAATCACGGACTGTGTGCCAACTCCACACCCATTCCGTGCCACCTTTCGTGTTTGCGCACAGAACGGCGTGTGCATCGGCACGTGGCAGATGCCCGGCGGGCCACCAGCAGTCCCATCGTAGAACGTGCTCTCCCGTTTGTATGTTCTGGAAGGAAACACCCTTTCAAATATCGTTTCTGCAATTTCATTCTCCAAGCAGCCTCGAGAAACAGCGATTGAAAGGCCGCCACTGTAGCACGAAGCACTTGTTCAGAAAAAAAACAAGAACTAAGTGTTAAAAAAGCGAACTTCGTCTTATCACTGACTGGTGGAAATGGTTGCATTGCTGCAGCCAATCAGCGTGCAAGATAAAAAAAGTCGAATCAAGCAGGAGCATGGTGTTGTTAAGCAACAGCTGCCGTCAGCAAACAAACAAACACACTGGCAAACATCAGCTGCCAGTGCGGCGGTGCAACGCGGTCGGATTGTGATCGCATTCGAAAGTGATGCGTGAAAGTGCCCCGGTGCGCACAGTGCAAGCGTACCTGTCAATGAACTGATCAAGGAACACGGGTTCGCCCGGTTTAACGTTGTCCACCAACGAGCCGCAGGCGGTTGTTGCGAGTACGTGCGTGCATCCGGCCTCCTTCAACGCCCAAATGTTCGCTCGGTAGTTGACGCTGGACGGATCGACCGTGTGCCCGCGGCCGTGCATGAAAGTTAGGAAATAGCATTTTTTAGTTTTTTTTGTTCTGCGACTCAATGCGCGCATCGAGATGTGGGCGATTTCATGCTTGACTCGGGCATTTAAAATTGGTGGCGTGTTTCTGAGATACGAATGAATCTCTTTTTCTCCGATTTTAGGATCCGGTGGGAATTTTTGAGCAGCAAAAAAATAAACAAACCGCGAAAGCAGCACACTCGGAACGCCGTGGATTTTGCCGTGAATCAAATAATCGGACGGCTGAAAAAAATGTTTTTTTTGTTGAAAACGAAAGCGCGCACGCTGATAAGAACAGCTTGTTATCAGCTTTGTCTGTCTTATCAGTTTCTGGTCCACGACACGTTGAAGTCCGACCGAAACGATCATAGTCAACTTTGAACATTGTATTTCAGTCCTCCCCTTCTTACTGCAGCAGATAAAAGACCGTGTTCAAAAATGAAATAACTACAGTCAAAGTCAAATTCTAAATTATAGTCAATCAGTTGACTGGTTGGTGATCACATGATGCATCGTGTGCAGGATACACAGAAATGCCTGCACAGAAAGCATGCACTACGTGGTTACTAACCAATAGCTGATTGCCTACGATCAAGAGTTCGATTGTATACCTGTTGATCCGAACTGCAAAAAAGATAAGATGTCCATGCAAAAACCATAACTGACCCGACCAAACGGCGTGTTCACGTCAACCTCCTCGGACTCTGTGAAAACCGTTGGATTCTCAAAGCCCGATCCACCAATGATGCCGACCTGCGATTGTTTTTTTTTCAAAATCATGAATGTAATAGCTCAACGAAACACCAAATGCAAGTAAACGAGCTGATTGGATGCATCTTAAATTGGATACGCTGATTGGTCATACGGAGCAAGAGGCAGCCAATCAATCAATGAGAGATGCACACACCTTGATGTCTGCCATCGTTGTGTGATTATTTTTGACAGATTCTACACCACAATTCAAGTGTCTGGTAAACATGAAAAAGTCAAACGTCAAAGTTCAGTCTGAAGTTCGTGTTTTGACTTTTGCCAACAGCCTGTTTTCGGATAATATCTGAAAGAAATCAAGCTTTCAGGAAATGCTCAGGTATTCGAAGAAGAACAACAAGTTACAAGACAAAATTTCAGGCATCTTTTTTGCATCCGATGTGTTCTTGATAGAACTGTGTGGGTTATCATCCTGCTTGAGCTGTGGCACATTAACAAGATCAACGGTTAATTTTATTTTTTATTGTGTTCGCCGCTTTTTGCCAAAAATTGGTCAACTGTCAGGAATTGAACGAAAAGTAAAACACAACATTAAGAAAACACAAAAGTAAGAAAACTTGATAAGTTGAACCTACGACAAAAACTGTGATGGTTTTACAATATTTTGATACAGAATTTTTACGACAACCCAAGATCCAGGTGTGGGTAAAAATCGTAAAAGTCTGACGCGCACACAGGAAACATTGGTCCAGAAACAACAGCACCAGTGTGAACAAACATACACAGTTTTCCGGTTTTGAGCATCCGCGCTTTTCATTGCGATTTTTGCGAAAAAAATAATAGCGATAAACTCTCAACAAAAAAATGAACAATTCAACGACACCCGCTTAGAGAGACGAAACACACGGCACAACGGAACAGAACACGTGCACAACAACCAACGGAGCACCCAATACAAACAAGCAATAGCAACAACGACAGAATGCAGTCATCTCTGGCGGATGCGTGGCGGCAAGCGCAGCTGGCCACACGCACAGCACGAGTGAACGGTGCATTCGACGAATGAGAGGCAGCGTGGTGCGCCGGCGCTGTGCATGGTGCCCGCGAACGAACGCAGCGCAACGCGCCGACGCCTGCAGCCCGTGGGACAGGTGCCACCGTGGTAACGCATGCACGCGTCGCATCGGGGCCAATCGGCTGCGGCCGCACGCGCACGCGCACACCACGGCACCACTGTCAGTGGCAAGCTGGGCGACACGAAACGGAATTATTCTCGGCTGTTTCGAACGTGTCACGCCGAAATGACGTCACTTGCTTGAAAAAGGTTTCTTTGTCATCCTCATGCACAGTCGCCAGAATTTCAGTTCCGTTCATCCGTCCAGTGTTTTTTCACGTCAAGTAATCAACCCAAAATTGAAAGCCCACGCTGTTGCGCATGATCAGCGCATGCTTTGGAGCACATGACGTCACTTCGAACAGGCACGTTCGAATAAATGGGCTTATAGCAGTGCATTGCATGCTACCGTTCACACTTGACGTACGTCGACGTGCGTCTGCACATACGTCAGGTATAAACGGGCCTTAAGTCTGTGACTCTTCAGCGGCATTCATAGAAGCAGTACAGCTACGCGTCGCTAAGCACTACTTCATGAACGCCGCTCAACTCACTTGTTGTTGAGCACCACGGCAGCGGCGAGATTAAACAGAGCGATCACTGCGGTATCCGGTTCGGAAGAGTCCTCAACATTCGCCATTGGATCGACAATTTCCATTCCAGAGACGTCGATTTCGGCTAACATCAATTGGGCGAGCGCATGAGGGAAAACGCGAATGCAGTTCTGCTGTAGACGGAGCACTCGCAACGTGGCACGACACTCGGCGATGCTGTGCGGGATGGACGACAGTCGATTGTGCGACAGATCGAGGCACGACAGCGAGTGGCACCGTCGGAAGAAGCCAACCGGAATTGAGTGTAGATCGTTGTGACTGCACAACAGTTTAGATCAGTTTCATGCATGGAAAAAACATTAAAAGTCGTGAAAGTTTCAACGACCAACCAGCATTGAGCACGTTGCTTTATGAATTGTTCGGTTCACACAACAATTGTGAGAGACTACATTTTTGTTTGTTGGCCGATGAACGTTTATGGAAGAGTTTATTGTTGAGGTTTAGAGAGATAACCAAAGGCACTTGTGCAACCAGCAAATCAAATAAAAAAACCAGAACAGCAGGAAAGTGCGTTCCGAATGTCGGTTATACAGACAAACTCTAAATCATGGGCAATCAGCTGATTGGTTGGTGTTCTCTGTGCAGGCATTGCTGTCTAGGCGGATTCTGTTCGTGCACAGAAAGCATGCAAGCACGTGATCTCCAACCAATCAGCTGGTTGTCATATATAATTTAGAGTTCGACTGTACACTCATGTGTTGTTTATTTTTATCAAAACCGCCCACACCACCGACACACCTGAGATTCACGTTGCGAATGCCAGCCGGCAGCGACGGGAACTGCGCCAGCCGATTCTGGGTGACCGTGAGATCGGTCAGTGCTGTCAGCGACTCGAAACGCAGCAGCTGCGACCGAGCGCTCTCGCTGAACGACGCCGCGGACAGATGCAGCACGGTCAGATGCGCCAGACGACACCAGCGCACTGAGTCGACCTTGCTCAGGTGGCAGTGCGACAGACGCAGCTCGCGCACGGTGTGTGCGAAGCCGGTGGCGAATGGATAGTCGTTGCGGCTGGTGATGCTCAGCCTCTTTTTCAGCGTTTCAACCGACTGCAGCAATCGTTGGCGACTGGGTGTGTGCACGAGGCCGAGCTTGTCCGGGGCGTTGCCGGCAGCGACGGCGCGAACGAGCTTGTGGAACAGCTGCAGCTCGCTCGCTTTTGCCTGGACAATGTCGCATGTCAAAAAGTAATGGCAAAACGATGCTTATGATGAGCACTCTTCAATGCGAACAGTGGTCTGCCAAAACACATGTTCGTCAAAGAAATGCACAGAAAAACAACAACGCACATCAGAGATCAGCAACAGCTTGTTCGGCTGTTTCAGTTGGATCGTCAGTTTGCCGCTGGCAACAAATTTGTCGAAGAACTTGTCGACATTGTCTCGCAGCTAAAATAAAGTTTTCAAAAAAAGTCAAAAATAAAAACCCGGGCAAGGTCAATCGAACAGAACTAGCGGCCAATCCTATCGCACCGTTGAACTCAACGCGTCGATTTGCTGCAAACGAGCTCCTGGCTGGCTGCTGCCAGTTGAGAGTGGAAAGCAGAAGCGAACAGTATCGACAGGTGGCAAGACTATGCCCTTTCTTAACTCCATTTCCAATCTATGCAGACTCAAGAACAGGCGCGATGACCATCGGTACACTGAATTTAAAGCTAGTCAGTGTTGGCACACCTGAAACTTGTCGCACTTGTTGCTTTTGGCGTTTGCGACAATGAGCACGTGCGCGTCGCTGGCTTTGTCCTGGCCCACTGAAACACACCCTTTGAACGGAGGCACCGCTGATGAGCGGCACTCGGCGGCGCAGTTGTGCACAGCGAGCTTGCAGTTCAATCGCATAGTGTGCAAAGTTGATGAGAAATCGTATCGAACGCAGTTTTCGCAAAACGTTGTTCGCTGAAAAATGTTCAAGCTCAACGAATAATCCATCGGTGTGTCCATCAGAAAACGCAACCGACAAATTGAGCAAGTAAATTCCGTTTGCGATGCGTAAACGCGATCAGTTAAAAAAACTCAGACCAAATGATAATTCAAAATTTATCAATGTCGCAGTGTCCATGAGTGAAAGCACCGATACGACAATGAAAATAATTGCAAAAAAACGTACAAAAGGCAACGATACCAAAAACTAGACACCCGTCCTGTTTGGTTTTGAATGCGCAAAATTGTGACAAGACACGAGAATAGGAGATCAATTAAAAATACCAAAAAATACATAAGAGGCCTTCCGCCGAAAAATCGCCTGAGGGTGGACAGTCTAGAATTGGACTTGGTCTCCGATTTGGCTCAAATTTTAACACAGTCAACTAGGTCCAAAAACTCGGCCAAAAATCAACTTTTAGCCCAATCGGCCAAACCACGCGCGAATGGCAGCCATTTTAAAAAGGTACACTTTTTTGGAGAGGTCATTTTTTGGACCTCATTTTTGGGCATGTTACGAAAAACGCTGCCATCATCACGTGCGTTCACCATTTGAGCTGAAATTTGTACTGTAGTTAGGAAACACATTGGGCTATCTTTGGACCAATTTTTGGTTTTATTGCTTACTGTATGCGCGCGGTACAATAGCCTAAGTGCAACCTTTTTTTGATCAAATGTGAAAATTCAAATGCTCCTGCACGTGTGCCGACAGAACAGATTGCGCTCAAATTTGGTATGTGAGTAGCAGTTTACCTGGGCTAACTGCACACCAAAAATCCAGCTTGGCCCGTACTTTTGTTACGAGTTATGGGGCGAAGCATTTGAATTTCCCTTGTAAAATGCCCCATTTTTATAAAATTTTGTAAACTTTACCAAAAAACTAGCGCCTTCTGCAGCTGTTAATCTCAAAATAGCTGTAAACAGGGGTTTTCAGATTCGCTAAAGACGGTTCAGGCATTAGTTTTTTGAGTTGACCACATTGAACACAAATATACGGGAAATATTTCAGAAAAACTCGCCTTTTTTCCCACTTTTGACGTCTCCTTTAAAACGTGTTGCCCATAAGAGCGGTACAGGTCGCGGCCCATCGCTAAATTTTGATATTTCGAGTTTTTGTGCCCAAACCAACCTACTAAGGGTACTTATTACGCATACCAATTTTTAGCCCAAAACTCCAACCCTATGGCTCACTACAGGCAAATTTAGATTTTGGCCGATTTTTGGTCAATTTTTGGCTTTTGTCAGAAAAACGATTTTTTTGGGTTTAGGGGGGTTCAAATCAAAAATCCAATTTTACCACGTTGTTCAGCGCATTTTTCTGGGTATGTACCGTATTTTTCAGACCTTGCACTCAAAAGTCAGTTTTAGGCCGAAAGTCACAAGTTTTTCGACACAAATTTGCTCATAACTCCCAGGACCACAGGGTCTGAAAAATTTCAGTAGTGCTAAAAGATAGCCCAAATTCTCCGCTACAAGATGTAAAAAAAATATCCGGGGGCAATAACTTTATAAGGATGTAACAAAGCAACTTTTGTCGTCGACCCCCCATGAAAAACGCGAAATATACAGTTTTTCAAGCAATTGCGTTAAAAATGTGCATAGAAATGCCAATAAAAAAACTGATACTAATGTTTTCGGATACATAGAATCTAATGGTAATAACTATTTACTATTAACTTGTTGCAAATACGTTTATTTTGCGACTATTACATGCATAAGAACTGATCATGTCTTGACAAGACATTGTTATAAATCTTTTTAACCGGCCAGCTTTGCCAAAAAATGCGAACATGAAAACTGGGATAACGGTTTTCTAATACGTGGAGTTTAATGGTGGTTACCATTTTCTGTTATTTTGCTTTGAATAGCTGCATTTTACTGCATTTAAGATCAAATTTTTCAGAATACCGACCCCCCCTTGGGCACAGTTTTTAAAAAGTTCTCAAATTTTGACGAAATCAGCACCAATCAAACCGCTTTGATGCGCTGAGTTCAAAAATCATATTTATTTTTTTAATTTGACCCGGTTTTATGTTTTAAAAAACGAAAAAAACCGTTTTTGGGGGATTTTTAGAAAAAATGGCTCCAACTCTGCATTAACATTAACATAACTATATTAACAAAATTCAAAAACCAATCGATTTCTCTTGTGTTCACGCATATTTTTTACGTTAACATTATTCTACAAAAAATGCTGTTTTATGCTCTAGCTAAATTTAAGAAAAACTAAAAGAGTTTGTGGTTTTTGCTGTGTTTAGGCACTTTTTAAGCGGATGCGGAGTAGGGTTGCTAAGTGATTCTGAAAGCCCTTAAAAATGCTACAAGTATGCAAAAAATAAAAAATTGATTGCCCTTTAAGAAGTAACAAAGCATTACAATATCGGTCGCGCGCATACGTAAAGGGTATTTCCCGGTATGTCGACAAATTGTG